>PNEQ01087794.1:58362-94206 GCA_003012365.1 Medauroidea extradentata | reverse complement strand
TTCCTTAAAACTTTCCACCAATAAAAAGATGGGGTCACCACTGAAAGTGTCAGTCAGGCGAGTGTTCTACGATACCACTGCACGCCGTTTCAGTGTCTTGCGCTAGAGGTGATACCGCGTCACAGGAGCTGGTCAACATCGCCCTTCGTGCCGTGCCTCACTCACACAAACACACGGCCAGTAGGCGGGCGTCTTAAAAGTTTTATTTGTTGAGGTTTCCTTTACTTAAATTTAACACACGCTTTTAAAGAACTGCACTATGAGGTGCATTTTCTGATTACAAACGCATTTACAAGCATTCTGTGCGTACTCCATTGCAAGTAACACAAGTAAAGAATCATATATATGATTCTTTACTTGTGTTACAAAATTTGGGAGGTGATTTCTTATAAAAAATGAGGTATAAATTTCACCTAGAGCAATTCTGATGGGAGAAATTCACACTTGAAAATCAAATTTTAAAATGGTATTTTAGCAAAATATCATAACCGACGCGTAGTTAAGTTACAATTATTTGCACAGAGATTAGTGTGCTTGAGATCTTCAACCCATAAAATAGGCGCTGTTTAAAACTCACAACTTCATTAATATAACAGTCTTTCATTAAAGTGAAGGGTTGAACACATTTTCATTGACTAGAACTTTTGCGGCGTTGGGTGTATTCAACATTTCATACAATCTTTCTCAGCAGTACATCCTAAGTAACGAAAAGGTCCTCTTGTTTCAAGTCGTTAGAATGTCCCCATTAAAAAAATTAATAATCATTCGCTGCCGTACATTGCATATTATTTGAGCATTACACCTGAATTGTCAACTGTATTTTTACAGAAATTTATGTCTGAAAAACGCCAAATATTGTGTGTAATAGGCATGGGTGTGTATGGAGTTGCTTGAAAGTTTGTTGAAGTTTACTTATTTGAAATATGTGAAATAGTTGTAAAGAACTGTAGCACAGGACGCATTTTTCAGAGTGCAAAATGCATTTACACGTGTTCTGTGTGCGATTTCATTGCGTGTTTAGCACTACATGCAGGTATTGAATTCTTAGCACAGGAATATTAGAGTTAAATTTATTGTAAACGCTGCATTCTGTCGATTTTAAACAAGATAACCTTTTTTGTTACTTAAGATATACTGCTCATAAGGGCGACATGAAATGTTTATTTAAAACACCCAACGGCACAAAAGTTCTAGTCAATAATTTGGTGACAACCTGTGTTATTTTCATGAAAGGGAGAGTTACATAGAGCGGTTTCTTGATTGGTTGAAGATTTCAATAGTACTAATCATTGTGCATAAAATTGTACTTTAGTTTTTTTCGATATTTTGCCAAAACACAATTTTAAAATTTGATTTCCAAGGGTGAATTTATTTCTTATGAATTGTACTAGGCGAAAATTCAACTGTGTAACTATTAACTACACATCATTTTTATTGAATTTAACCTCCCAAATTTTGTAACAAAGTTAAGAAACATCCTATATGCGTCTATATAAAGCATTAAAACTATTGTCCTTGTGTTTGAAATCCGAAGCGTTAGGCTACAATTTGAAACGCTTGCTTGAAGACATTCATCTTCCACCCTGGAGATTATCTGCTGCTCCAGCCTCTAGCATATCCTCGTCTAAATAGCTCCAGGACGCCACCTACCTGCGCATTAGAGTTTCTGTAGTGACGGAGCTATAAGGTTGACCTTGAAGCGTGTATCAAATGCCGCACCATCTCGACTTGTGAAGCGCAGAACTAGCGTGAAATATTTTCGCCGATCCATTTTTACATAATCACTTCAAGCGATGACCGCAATATTTTATTTGTGAAAAGTCAGTAGCGAAGTCCAGTGCACGTTTACTTCAGAGTTTCACATACACCTGGTTAGTACGTTCTAAAGTACGGCAGCCTAAGGCCGTATCCCAATTTAAAGAGTACTCTCTGGAGAGAGCACTCTTTCGCATTACCACGAGAGAGTGCTCTCTGGCACTCTCGCTATTTCCAATTGCGATGATGCGCTCTAGAGTTTGTAAACAAACGATGCGAAGGTATCAAGTGCGCAAATTTTATTAATACACGTTATAAACACATAAAATATATTGTAGGCAGTTCAAATAATAATTTTTAACTTACGAGAGTCGTATTTCAAGCAGCGAATAACTGTTTATAGGCGATGCCATAATTTGGTGTTTTGTGTATTTAAACTCATATTAAGGGAGGATATGTTTACACAACTTCTCGACATAAATAACGGTTCATTGTAAATAATTATACATGTATAAATATAGAAATATTAACAATATGTGACACACGTTACTTCAATAACCTCAAACCGTAGCTGTATTCAAAATGACGTGCGCCAGAGAGAACGAGAGAGTGCAGCGAGTGAACCGTTTCGTTCTCACGCTGTACTATCGCTCTTTCGCACTCTCGCCAACGAATTGAGTCGACCAGAGAGCACTCTTTCTGACGTGTTCACGAGAGAGAGAGAGTGCGAGAGAGCACACTCTTAGTGAATTGAGACACGGCGTAAGACGTCCGTTTTTAACTCATCTGAGAAAGATTGGTTTTAACGAGCAAAGACATTCTGTGCTTGTCCAAAGTGTGTTTTTTTTCGTACATTGGTACAATGGACACATGTAGAATAGTTTCATTAGAATAACGTATTCCCCGATACTTTACAACGAATTTGAATAGCGTGGTAGGAGGCGACCTCATGAACTCGCTGTTAAGTGCGTATCAAACATTGCTCCTCATTTATGTTCACAAACAATATTCGCATAAGATATGTGACAGTTGAAGTTTATTTAGTACTATTATTTTACCATCTTGCAAGACACTCATATAAATTACTAAGTGAATATCAGTTTTTATTAATATACAATTATTTTATATTTGTCCGGGCTTTACGTCTCATCGACAGCGAAGTAGTAACAGACGGTTAAAAACAGTCTACACAAATACAGAATCTGAGGGAATAATAACCTTGCCCTTCGTTAAAAAAGCATCTAAGCATTCGCTCGGACCCACTTCGGGAAACCTTGGAAAAACTAAATCAGAATGGCCAGAGCCGGGATTCAAAAGCTGACCCTTCCGAATGTGACTCCAACGCGTTACTGTTGCGCCACCTAGCTTTGTGAAATATAAGTACACAAAACAGAACAAATAATTATATAACATAGGCTTACTCCACTGCATAGTAGGCTACTTACGGATGTTTTATACTCATGGAAATAGTAATGATTTTAACGCATTCTAGATATCAAAAGATCTATGTGTTTACATAGTTAAATGATAGTTAGAGGTACGTTAATTTCGAAGATTCATCTGGCAGCAGTCTAGACTTGTCAGTCCTATACCCACTCTGGCCACAATCGATTGTCTATTGGCTTATAACCGTACAAGCAGGTAGCAAGCGATAGCACTTCGCATTATTTTCTTATTTACTACTGGCTTGCAGTAGTCAAACACGTTTCGTAACAGCCGCCAGCAAGTCACAGACATGACAGTGAAGTATACATAATTGGCGTTCAACCTGACCTGGAATGTATCTGCGAAATTAACGTACCTCTAACGATAGTGAATCATGTGCGTTAACTGTGATTTCTGTCTGTGGAATTTTCGGATGGTAGGATTTATTGATCGTAAGAACTTTCACGTCTTTTGAAATGAGCTCTATGTCTTGTGTACTTACCCCCAAGGACAGAACAATGTTATCGAATGTGCTCTGTAATTTCCAGAGTTCCGTGCGTACAGTGCATAAGGCATCTGCATGCGCCAGCGGGTATCTCGCAAACAAACACGCACTCAATACCATACTCTATAGGTAATAAAAAAGCCGTGTCTACAAAAGCGACGTGGAGGGTGTGGGCATAGCAAAATACAGGGCGCGAGGAACGTGCCGGCGAAACCGATAGTCAGGGAAGAAGGACAAGTGCAGTGAGTCACGCCAAGTTTCAATTTTCCTCGTGCCGTATGTTGAGGGGAGGCAATGTTTCTGCTGTTGTCGCTGCCACACTGTGTGTTTCCTTGCCGTAGACAATACGTTACAAGTATGGTCATACCAGCACGCACAACAGCACACACTACAATATTATTGTACTTACAAAAACTTAACTATATTATCCAAAATATACGAATGTATGTAGACACACACACTGCAGATAGCAATCGTAATATTCATAGTAGACTACTTGTGAAATATCGTACATAATATTAATATGTAGTTTTACAAAAAATTGTTTTGGAAATTATTTTAATGAAATGTTTTTATAAGTTTAAAATAATAATATTAAATTTATAGGAAATGCAGGTGATGATACAAATGTTTACAAACATTTTTGTGTATTAACGAATATTTATTATAAATTTATAAATCAATTCTTGTGCATGTTTCTATAATTGTTTGAAGTGTCACAAAAAAAAACATTGACAACAAATTTACAAGTTGTTTTAGTTCAAAATATTTTGTGATATGGGACAGGTCGTCGGAGCTGAATTTTTTTCATGAACAAGACACTTTCTTCATGAATATATACCACAATGATTTATACCACTTTAATGGCCTATCTAATTCTTGTTTTAGTTCCTACACTGACAAACGTTTTGACATTTTGTTTAAATGCTTATTCTTGTAAAATGGAAGCATTTTCTGTACTGTGTTCAGCAATAATCGAGTACAAGTTTGGACAGTTTCACAAACAAAATACTACAGTTAGTCTTCAGTTTCGCCAACAAACTTACAGCAGATAAGTAACGAAAATTGTAATAAGTATGTAATATTCGTGAACTAGATACATTTGACAATTAACAGGGCATTGGAAAGCTCATGCCAATGTTTGATACTATTTGGTAATAAATTAACACCAAGCATGGATTAGTCAACATAACGCCATTCAAAATATTCTGAACGCGACAACAGTATGTTGTCGTTGTATAACGTCATAAATAAACAACCCAATGACAATATGAGTATTCATGGATGTACGCCATTGCTTGCGAATGTTGCCAAGTCGCAGATAAACCCACAAAAACATAAAAATACAAAAAAAAAAAAAAAAAAAAAAAAAAAAAAAAAAAAAAAAAAAAAAAAAAAAAAAAAAAAAAAAAAAAAAAAAAAAAAAAAAAAAAAAAAAATTAAATAAGACCAGATATGGTCGTTGTCAACACACACATAAATAATTCCAGAATAGGAATGTAGTCAGTATATGATAATAGAGACTAACAAAAACAAAAAAACAGACAGAACAAATTATAAGAAGAGGACAACGATGATGGACAAAAAACGACGAAGACAACACAAATGTGTGCATATTGCCACTGTCTTTAAATTTTGTAATTTCAGTATAAAAGTACGCACTATTAGAAATGTTTTTTTTTGTAATATCACACTTGTAGTACAGAGTTCTTCACAAAACCCGAAGGTTAATATAATCCAAACGTACTTGCAGGCTTGGCAATATTCAATTTTTAATTCCAGTAAAATACCTATTTATCGAGAGTCGAAAGACTTTATCGCTTCGGTCATAATTTTTCTTAAAGTGTTATCGGTTCCTGCAGCCACAAACACTACAGCATTGGGTAGTTTTTGAGAAATTTTAAGTGTTTCATCTGCTACCTGTTTTGACCAAAATGTGTAACAATTAGCTAAGTGTAGGGTATTCTCCTTTCTGGCGCAAACAGCTATGGCGCGCTCAATTCATCACTTGATGGTCATTTATTTTCCTTCTTTAACACGCTTTTATTAGCTAGATATGTTAAGTATTTTTGTATGTAAGTTATGTATGTACGCATGTATGAATATAATCGCAATTTACTTTTTATATATTTACAGGAATTCAAATTATTTAAAATTTGGTACGTGTATTAAGTGTTCATAACTACGGCCTGGTATTCTTACCCAGGTCCCACCAGTTCAAACTAAAAAAAAGTCTAATTAACACGCTTTCAATATTATCTTTACCGGTGTGTATCTTACATGTTAGGTTATTATGTCTACTAGATTGACAGCAAATATTGTTCCCCATAAAAAATATATTTAGTCTATATGTATATATATATATATATATATATATATATATATATATATATATATATACATATATATATATATAATACACTCACACTATTAGATTTCCCAATAACAACAGCAGAGTGGTATAGTAATCATATCATACGTGTCGTTATGGTAATCTTTAAAACGCTTTTCAAAAATAAAAATTAGCTATTAATAAGTTGAGTCAATTACAGACTGAACTCAGTTTCACTTTATTTCTTATAGACAAATTATGAAAATTAAACTTTTGTAGCAATATGGAGTGCAAAATATTATATATATATATATATATATATATATATATATATATATATATATATATATATATATTAACACCGATAGACTGTCTCACAGTCCGGATAAAATTTATTTTTTGAATAAGCTTTAAATAAGAATAATGTCAGCCTCCAAAAATTTACTTGGGTGTATAAAACCCGTGGGGTACTTGATTTCAGACAGTATGTGTATGTGTGTCTTCAGGAATCTGCCAGAAGAAGTTACTACAGTATTTACCGTAAGGGTAGAGTACGGTCATATTCATTGCTATAGGCCTACACTAATTATCTTTTATAACGTTGCTGCGTACCAAGACTTACCTATTCTAATAATTCTGGTTTTCACAGCATGTTATGGTACACTCTTCAACAAAATATTTGTATTTAAATACTATTTTTATATTATTTTGAACTTTTTAAGCAATTTTTTTCTTTAGTTTATGTTTTTACCCTAAAAATGTAAAGGATTTCCTTTCATTTTTTAAAAATCTCCCTCTTTTTCCCACTAAATGTATCTTCTCACCCAGACTCGATGTGACAAAACACACATGAGCCAGCCTCTTTCTCTTCGTGCCTTGTCGGCTGATCACCTCGTGGCGTATGATGGGTTACAGGCAAGGTAAATGGGCTCGTCTCATCAACACGGAGGTCAATAGAGACGGTGCATGATGTGTGTTACATACAGCTGTGCTGAGGAGGCGGCACTTTAAATCGATATTAAAACCAATCCGTGTATTTTACAACTGTATATTTTATTAGTTTAAGTAATATTATCTTCATATTTCCTTTTTTCGATATTATTAGTTTATTAATTTTATTTGTACCGTATGTTATTTTACTACTATAGCCTATTACATGATCTTTTTATTACAAACGTTTGTAAGTTTCCAATTTCCTTTCCACCAACTTATTACCAATCAACTTCCACAGTATTGACTTTAGAAAATTCGTTAATGTAGTTTCTTTAAAAAAAATACTATTTAATAGGTTTTTTCTCACATATCATTGACTGTAGGCCACAAACCTGACTGGTCCCTTCCCTTTTGAGGGTACTGTACCCTATCCCTTCTTCATTTCATTGTTTTTTATTTTTATTTTATTTTGACGCGTTAATACTGTTTCATTATTAATTAAAAATTTTTTGTTTCGTATCAATTGTCCTTACACAAATTTCGACGTTTTCATACAATTATTTTTCTCATATAACGTGATGATTGAATGTTATTCATTTGTTAATAGTATATACGTAAATTTAAATTGTTTTTAATCCATTCAAAAGTGTATCTTTAAAGTGAGTGTAATTCGTTTTTCTTTGATATCACTAAGCATGCATTTCTGTACAATATTTTATACGTTAACATGTAGATACACGCAGTCTTTGTTATTTGACATCAGTCCGTAGAGACTAATATCTAGAGCCAGTTTTTTTTTGGTGAAAAGAATTATGCAACTATTTGTTTCAATGCTTCACGTGTAAATCTGTTTCTCTACTTCATGATCAGTGATTGGAAATTTTTAACTTTCGCCATCTCAGGGGTCCTACCTGCAAATCACGGATGCGTGATGTTGCGGTAATTTTGTTCTGGTTGGTGCAGTCAAATGAGCCACGCCTCTGCTTATTATATTCTGCCAATAACCACGAACCAGATTTGCGGGTGTGCACGTAAGACACTGAAACTAATTGTTGCAAAATTATTTTCACCAAAAATCACTGGCTATACTAATGTCTATCAAACGAACGATGAAGTCCTGTTCACAGCGAGTCAGATAAGAGTTTTGCTCTATTATATGACATGATCGAGTGCACTTTCCTGTCAATTATTTTTGTATTATTTAATGTGTTCCGTTGTACATCACAATTTAGTTTCCATGGTTTCTATCCTATGTTAACATTGTTTCATCTTCATTCGCTCACTAAGATAATTCGTATTTTTGCACAAATAAGAGTTTCCATTAAATCATTAAGATGGCATCTACCAGCTGTCAAAAATGTACTTGTTCGTAGAACAGACTATAAAAATGGGTAATTTATTTTTGATTATATTTTATTATTGGAAATTAAATGCTTATTTCCCTTTCATAACTTATTTACGTACTTATGTAAATGGCATGAATCGAAATTTAAAGGCACGAAAATTTTTCCTGGACAGAAATTAAATATAATATTAAATTTACCTACGAATAAATTTTGTGACATTTGTAGTTAGATTTACAGACATTACCGTAGTCATAATATACCACCACCACAGACAAATTAACTCTTAATGCTGAAATAATGGTTAAAGAATCAGCGAACTTTAACATACTATTAATTTTACTCGTTAACTTACCAGTAAAATTTTCAGCAAATCGACTTACACTAAATGGTTTTTTACGGGCCGAGATTTAGTAATGCCAGAAAAACCTCTTTAATATAAATACATAATTTTATACGATATTACATAAACGAACACAAATCAATACTGTGTTTGTCCGTACATTTGTAGAGAAAATGAGAAGTGTTTCTCTTCATGTAAAATTCGCGAAACGCACTGGCGTAGGATGGGTATAAAATAATTATTAACTGAAACACGCCCCTAATTACTCAATTAAAATAGAAACCTCGCCAAAAAATTAAATGGGAATTGGCACAGCACAGTTGATTACACTCGTTAAACCTTAATTATCAATTATGTGTACGCATTGTTTCCACTGCAACGTACTGCATGAAAGAGCGCGTGATTTGTGACATTTCTTTCGGAATAATGTTCAGTTGGTATGTGTTACGTTGCGCGCTTTTTTCCCATGCTGCATCACTTACACAGGTTCACATCCATTTGTTTTTTTTATTTCTTTCAAACAGCCTAATACAGAATTTTATTAGTAAAGCTAATCGTCAATGTAAAAGAGTGGAACATTGTATTGTCATATGTGTTAAAATGTATTCTGCTATACAGTACTACATTCAGCAAATTAAGAATAGACCTACTATGCCTAATGAGTTTATTTGTCTATCGCAGAGAACTTACAAACGATTATGAAAATGCGACTGAGAAAAAACCTTATCCTATACGCAAGTGTCGTCAGCAGTGAGCCGATTAAATATGAGCAGCAAATGCCTGCACCGACGCACCGCAGAGCAAGGAAAACTGCTTTGCACTTACACCAGCCAACGCGGTTGGAATTAAATACGACAGACGCAAGTGGGCGGGACAGTCAGAGAGGTAGCAATTCCATTCACCCATCCTGAGATTCAAGGGCCAATAAGAAACCTTGTCAGCACGGTCGTAGAAGTACATGTCTGGACACTCGCCTATCTACCAACGTATTTTGCTTGACCCCCTTGTTGTTTGGCTGCAGTTCGCCAAGTTACCGAGATTGTTCTGAGTGTTTGGCGCTATCAGGGCGGTTGGTCTCAAAACTCCGCCCACTTATTTCCAGTGTTTACATTATAAAGTAAATAAATATTACTGAAGCCATAATTTAGGATTGTGAGTGGGGAGAGTATTTCATAAATTTATAAAAAAAATACGTTTTGATAAAAAGTGAGAGGAAGTGGGTGGAGTTTGAGCCCGACCGCCGTGATAGTAGCTCCAACCACTCACACATTATCGGTAACTTGGTGAACTACAGCCAAACAACAAGGGGGTCAAGTTTCCAGGCGAGTGTCCAGACCTGCTCTTCTACGGCCGTGATGGTAACAAAATCGTTCGGAACCTTTCAGGAACAGTCGGGCCCACTTCGGCCGATTGCCCATGTTTATCCATGTACAGAGCGTGAGTCTCGCCTGTGTGTTTAACCTATGGCCATATGTATTGTATGGCAGCTTTCTTATTTAACCTGAAAGTGACACGTTTCTTGTTAATACTTCTAAATATGTATATACCGTAACTGTTAAAATGGTGACGTGTTAAAATACTAATATTTTACATGTATTGTGTTAATGTTCTGCAAGAGTGAAGTTACGTGTTTTATTATTCGTAACTTAGGCCTACTTACATGCGTATAGGCTGATCGCATTTTGCAAGTGCCAATACTACAATGATTGTGATGGAATTGTTAATTACCTAGTGATGTTTATGATATATTATTTTCTTTTAATTGCAGTTATACTTTAGGGAATAATTAGCCACGTTTGTTGCTAGTTTATATAGATTATTATCTCGCATTTTCATTCAGTCGAACCAATGTTCAAAATTACTGCAGTCAATTTATGTGCAATATTAAATGCGTTGCGGCATATTTAAGATACATTATGTTAAATTCTGAGACTGCTAATGATGTTACAGTGTGAAATTTTTGCTGTCAATTTTAAGTTTATATCACCAATGTCAAGTCACCGCTTCGACAGAAAGTGAAAGAGACGTTTCTGTGTTGCACAACGATTCATTGTCATGACACGCAAAACCAATTTTAATGACCGTTTCCCCAGAAAATAAATAAAATCTTGACTATATATTGTTTTCACGGCACTCAATTGTGCCGAAACAGAGCTGATAAACATGGCAGGCATTTGTGGAAGGCTAAAATGTGTTGTTTGCGCATGCGCGAGCGGTGAAAAATTATTTTCGGCAAGGGTCTAATTCGGCGCAGATTTCTCTGCGTTTTGCACCGGTCACGTGACTAGTTACACCTCGCAAGGAGCGTATTTATTCACAGTGCGGTGCAGCACAGAGCAAACTTTGCACTGCGTCGCAGAAAGATGATATTTAATCGGCCGCGACTAAATTGGCCGTATTGAGACAAAATCTTCATTAAATTATTATTTAACTGTTAATTCATTTGAAACTCCGAAAATGTAAATGGTAAAACTGTGATAACCTGTGACATTATGTTTACTTAGTCCAAGAGTACAGACATAAAAGCTGAAATATTTTATTATGTCCGCTGGAATTGGCAAAGAAAATAAAATGTACGTATTTAATTTATACTGTACGTCAAATGTAATATCGTAAATTAATTTACATTCGCAATTTATGCATTTACTTCTCACTTCTTCAAAGCAATAAATATCGAGGAATTAATGAGGTGTAAAGCCGAATAAGGATCTGAAGCGGATGAAGCTATGAGAACAGGAATCCAAATGTCAAAGAAAAAATTTCCCGTGAGTGCTGTGCTTTACGTTTGAGCATTATGTCTGAATCTTTGTATGAATTACTATGGTCAGTGAAAAATGTGTTGTACTTTGCATGGTATGAGGTGGGAACCTCAGCATTAAGGGCGAGGTTTCCTATTTGTACTGTTTTGAGAATTATATTTTCTAAGCTTTATATGAACCAGAACACTGGTTTTACTATGTCGTGTAACTGTTTAAACTGAACTCTACATAATTCGGTTTGTTATAGACTAACGTAGCAATCTTTCAGTCTATAACTTGACAAAATAACATAATTTTTGGTTTGAAATTATTGGAGCACAAAGTAAAAACAATTTCCAACACATCGTGTGATAATTTTAATATATCCGACCCCCTTTTCGGTTTGAAAAAAACTGTAAAGCAACATGAATAGGACCCCGTGTTTTTAAGTTGGCTGCCTAGCTGGAAGACAAATTTTGTGCGTCCCAGTCGTGGAAATGCGAAATCGGTAAGGGCTACCCAAGCACCTGCATCACGCCTGATATTAGCCTCATAGATGCAAGTCACTGAACTGGTGTGCAGTATTATCGCCTACAGATAGGGCCCGGTAGTTTTCGCGATAAGATTTGCGCAGAACTTTGCTCAGTGCCTTACGTGCGCACCTGCAGCTTTGCTATGTGGTCAGTGTTTAGATGCCGCAACACCCAGCGTGTATGGAGGTTAAACACGCAAATCACAGACGTGATGTGTGGCAGTTATCCATGCACCGATTGGCGCAGTCAAATGAATAACGACTCTGCACAAAAACACTCTGCAAATAATCATGAAGTTGAGGTACAGGTGTACACGTAAGACACTGAAACAAAGTGGGGCAAAAATCTTTTCGCGAAAACTACCGGGCCCTACCTATAGATCGTCTCTTTGAGACATTCAATAGTGACCTTGAGTTGTAAGGTGCAATATTAAACATTAAAGCTAGTTGTGTACGCATGTCCCATTTCTAAATTACGCAAAAAGTTGACATACCTGAAAAGTGACTCACTTTCGCGATACTCGGCAGTTAGTAAACAAGTTTTAAATATCAGTTGATAGCCTGAAATGGGTACACGTGATTGTAAAGTTCTCTTAGTGATATTCCCAAGCAGATTTCACTGAAGGAAGCTAAGCAATTTTTGAGTAAACTTCAATGTAATGAAGCTCAGGACGCCGCTCGACAGTTTCGAAGCGCCTCAAGTGCGCTGGAGTGTGTTCGTAAATACGGTTTTTAACGAAACTATTCCACGTGTGCCCTTTGTGCCTATGTAAGAAAAGAAAACACTCTTCAAACAAGGACGGAATGTCACTGCTAGTATGTCGTACTTATTAGAAAACGCTGTTTTGAACCCCTCGAATATAACTTTAGACGGGTTTTTTAAGTTACCGTACTTCAAAATGTACTTGCCGGATGTACGTGAAACTCATATAAAACGTGCACTGAAATTTGCTACAGATGTTTCAATAATGATATTATATTTTCACCGCTTAAAGTCCCATATTAATTATGAATTGGTGGGAATCTTTGACTCTAGTTCGGTGTTTGGCTAGTTGTGGCGAAGTGGTATTTGATGGTCGCTTCAAGGTCGCTCTTAAGCTCCGTCACTTCTAAGCCCCTCAGGCGCAATTAGGCGGCGCCCTTAAATACTGCAAGTAAAGTCTACCTTCTAGAACGCTGATTTTAGGTGATCAAACCATTTGTTCGATATTCATCAGCAGGTCCCTTCTAAAACATTTCGTCACTCACTCTCGTGTCCAACTGCCAGTTTTCGTTCTTGGTTACTGGCCACCTTCCTGCAAACCTTCCCTTTAACGTCGAAGTCTAAGCACAAAGCAACATACTCTCTTTCAGAAGTCATGTGGCACCACACAGTAAAATATAATCGAACTTTTATAAGCAAAAGCTAGTAATCTAATTGAAAAACATTTATCAGTCTAGGCACTACTACAAGAATGTCGCATGTCATTAATGTGGTCTATATTTTCTTTCCAAATACCTGTGGTGGGGCTAGTTTGATATATATTAACGAGCAGTGTGTTCGATGAGAAACAAGATTAGCTTTGACGGCCTGCAACACTTTACAAACTATTTTGTTCTATTTAAAAAAAAAATCTGGTTGTCAAGTAATTTTTGTGACACTTCAAACAATTTTAAAATGTACACGAGTTTATTTCGCAAATTTTCAGATATTATTGTAAATGTACAAACATGTTTGTAAATTCATATTTAATTGTATATTGCCAAGCAGTTTGTGCAATGTTTAAAATATTTATGTAAATTTACAAAAAAATTTTTGGCAAGAAGTTTTTAAAGAATTTTTTTTTGTAAAAGTACAATTTTTTTGTACTATCCACGTAGCATTCACGTGCCACCCTTGTTTTGGAAACTTCCCCAACCCAGTACAGGTACTCTTCTACACATCAGAACACAATTCCCCCTCAGCGTCAGATCACTCACAGCCAAGAGTAAACCATGAGTTCTCCACAAATAACGGGAGTGCAGATCACACGTTGTGTTCTAAATTCTTGGATTAGTCATGTTATCAAAGCACACAATCTACTTTCTGCCTGCTAGGTCGGCTATCTCAGCGCAAACCAATTAAGGTAGACTTTTAAAAATAATTATATCACTATTGCTCATTGTCTCATTATTAATATCAACATTTTAATTTAGTTCATATACTAATAATTGGAAGCAGAAATTTGGCAACTTGGTATATACCATATTCACGTCACTATTAGACAAACTTTTAGGTGGACTACACACTTGTAGCATAACTAAACTCATAATGAAGGAATTTTGAGAATTTCCACTTTTTTAATGCAAATGTTATTAAAAATTGTAAATAAGACTGAACTTGAGTGCTACTACACGAAGTTCTGTAATCATCACAAAAACACTTACCTTCACGGAACTATTACATTTTTGTAAATTGTGCCAAAACTTTGCATTAAATATGACGTCTTAGAAGCAGTTCAGTTTACTTAACACTGCGTTGTTGATACACGAGTAAAATTCTAAAAAAGCGCTATTTTATTTGCGTTTGTATATGTACTATGTTTTAGCACCGAAGTATTTAAACACCTGCATGTTGGCAACCTTCAACACGTGGGATGATAAAAGGGCCGTGAAACAGCAAGAAATGAAACATGCGTCGATAAACAACTTGTATTTCATTGCATGTTACCTAACTACGTATATATTCCTCAGCTGTATAAATGGTTTGCATGATCTATTCAAAATAGTAGTGTCTGCAGTCGTCTGAAAAACAGATTTATCATTTTGTTTATTTGTAATTTTCACACAAAGAATTACTTCAGGATGTTTATATCGAACTAGATATATCTACGGCACGTAACTTGCCACGGGTATCCACTGGACGCTGATCATTCTTGAAATGCACTCTCTCTGACGTGCTAGCTGGCAAAGAAGAAAAGTCGTGAAAATTCGGTTCCTAATTGTGAATTGTTAGACGATAATAATTCGTTGCAAATATTTATTCACTTATTATCGTTTGGCAACTAACAATCAGGAATTAAATATCCATGCTTTGTCTTCAGGTCGCCTTCGAACTGTTGTTCGTATGATGGTGGCGAAATATATAGTGCCTATATTTAGAACAAAGTGATATTTTTCAAGTATTAATTCCTTTGTTATTTATTACATGCAAATTATTTAAGAAAATAAGTCTGTATATTATTTTTTTTTTCGAGCTTATAATATTTAGTAGGTTTTTTAATACGTTCCTACCTACCAACCTATCATTAGAAATAAAATGTGGATTAAAGACTTTATTTATTATTCCTACATTTTGTACATACTCTACAAATTATCTCACCTAATTTCATATTTATATCAACGTCTTTGGTAAAATAAATACCGTCAGTTAATAACTGTGTTTTTATTTTATTTATTGGGAGTTAACATTTCTTAATTGTGCGCGCGTATTGCTAATGAAATAAAAAATTTATCACAAATTTAAGGCCTGAGCAATCTAGGATATTGTTTACGCCAAACGAAAATTAGATGTTGACACTCGGCATATTTATCTGGAGTAACCTGCATTAAATAACACATATAGATTTATTAGTATTATATTATATTATACAAGCTGAGAAAATATTTCAATCAACATGAAAACGAGAAACATGAAAGTAAATGTATGTGTGTATATATAAATAAATATATATCGTATTTACAATATCGGCAAGTGAACAAACTGACCTACGGTAAGTACGTTGTCCTACCGGAGAAATATAGTATTTACATATTTTTATTTCGCAAAATGTTTCATTAAACAAAATGCACCACTCACTAGTAAAGAACTTTTCTACTCATAGTCATCAGAAAGACAACTTTTCTTTTATGTTGACTATTTTCATCCCTAGCTACTAGAAGTGAAAAGAGTTGGCGTCATTTTAAGACGCGAGAATTGAATTCACCTAAGCAATATTTATTATACTTTTCAATGCGCTTTTTTCTTTGAAAATTGATGGACAAGTTCATAAAATCGGTTACCTGGGGGGAAAAAAAACATATTTTCCGGTGAACATCTTCTGTTGTAAAACGCAAAGCGGGCAGTATAGATTATATGTCTCACACACACAAGGTATCTAAGCTCTCTGACAACGTTCGAAAAATCCAGGCGCACCAAATAAAAAATATGTACACGCGAAACACCTGAACTTTTAGATAGAAGCTTTGCCGTGTTTGATTTTTTTGTAGTAGGGATCAGACAGGCAGTAAGCAGGCCAGCGTAAAAGGACGAAGTAATAAAGAGTAGGGGCAGGAGGGTGTGTGTACATGCATGGTGGGGTGTGGTATGGAGGACAAGGCGTCGTCAGCACATGTCGACAGGGGGGCCTCGCACAAAGCCCTCACAAGGATCCACGTATCCACGCGGACCGTTCGTGACGACCAGTAGCGAGCGAGCCGGCAAACACGCGGCCACAAAGAGCCCCCCCAGCTACCCTCCAACAACCTCGCTGAACCCAGGGCCGAACTGCGAACTTGGCCTGCTGCGACACAAAGTGAAGGCTGTGGGGTGACCCCGGGTGACGAGCGAGGGAGGTGGGCGACAAGTACCGCCTTATTTACCTCCGCCTGCAGCGCGGTCCCGTCTCGCCAACTATGGCTAGCTGGAACACATATAGTATCTCATACCCACACAAATAACCTCCAGTAGTAAGACACCCTCCTCCCTTACACACCATAAGTTGTTTGTGCCAAGCATCCTCTAGCTTCATCGCTCCTTTCGTTGCATGCACCACAATTGCCCGCCTCTGAGTAAACAATACAACAGAACTACTTTAAATATAACCACGTGCAAATTAAGTATAGTCTATAGTTAGTTACAGAACCTCCGTTATTATAAAAAACTATATACACAAAGTAAACATTGATCAAGAGTATGTACCTAGTTCCTAATATCTACAGAACTCGAAAGCATAACAAAAATTGTTAATCATTAATTTTAAAATAAAAGTATAAATAATATACAAATAATTTTACCAAACGTGTTTAATTTTTGTGTGCCTGTAAATTTTAGTAGCGCCATCTCTTCTGGAACGATAAAAGACCCGATTGTGAGAACCACATAATAACCAAAAGTAACGCTGTGAGCTATTATACATAATAAAAATTCGCAATATTATATTCATTGGATGAATCAGTTACCAATCAACACACTTCGAAGATTAATATTACAAAATATTTATAATCAATGTAAAGAATCACCGTAAGGTTAATTTCATTGAATATCAGTATCATTACGTTTATAGCATATTTCGTGTCATAAAATAACACTCCCCTGCGAAAACGATTTGAATCGCTGTAAGATACATCGCTGTCTGATCCTACAATTTATTTTAACTGTCGTGAGTATGGGCTTAATGTGTAAAGAATTTTTTTTTTGTTTGCGAATTTCATTATTTCGTTGTATTTCTGGCATTTTAAAGAACTCGTAGTTAACTAAAAGCATGTTCATTTAGTTTCATACATTTTGAAAATTTGTTAAAATGCTGACTTTCTAAATGGTACCAGTATACGATCATTTATGTTGCTGCATCTGAACGGAACGCACAAACGAACGCAAAAATACCTAACTGCGCGGTGAATAAAAACTATGCTTAAATATTTTAACTAAGCTTTGAATAGTTATTGTGACGGGATATTTCTCATTACAGATAATATTCTGAAATTTATTTTTAAGATAAAATAATACTAGTAAAATTTTTATTTATAATTCCTTGGGTGTGCGTTTTTCTCTTACAGGGACACACGGTAACCATTTTGCCTTTGCTGGAATAATTTTTCCGGTAAAACATATGTCTCACCTCGTACAATCTTCCTTTATCTTGCATTTATTTTCGTTTGTTCTTTATTTTCTTAATCCATTCTTAGGTGTGCTTATTGAGCTTGGAACTGAACTCACACCGTAAATAAAGTGTTAAAAAACGCAAGGTATTCAAAACCCATTACATCATATATTTTTCTTTGGGGAGCTAATAATAAAAATAGTTCTATATTACAGAGTTGTATGTTATTTGCATTATATGAATGTTAATTAACTCACTATCACACGTCTACTTGAAGCTACAACTATTCCTCCTTCACTATCTTAATACCGACTGGAAGCGAGATCTGGATATTTCCGGATACTGCCTCTTTTTTGCATTCAGAAAAAAGAAACTTAACTTTCTGGGACACAGAAGTTCAATTAAAGAACTTCTGCTGTCTGATACAGGGCAGCTATGGCCTCAAATTGAACTAAAAACATACTTTTTAAAGTGTTTACTCGCTGTTAAAAAATGTCCGTAAATTCACGGAAATATTTACATAAAAGTACTGTACTTCTTCCGTAATTTTTTGTTTACGGAAGTTTGTCCGCATTGTTAGTTTACGGATGTCAGGCGGGTAAAATTCCACAAATTCACGGGATTATGTTTCTACAATTTTAAAGCATATTTAGTTGTGTTTATTTTTTTTAATGCTGGTATTAATTATTACTATGACTCTTAGAGTTAATGTACATGTACACAGGTGCGAAACGAAGAGAAGACAAGACAAGCTAAGATAATAGAAACGAAGCGCTGCTTCCTGGTTGTCTACACTTTGCCGCGAGCGAAAAGAAGAGAAGCGCATGGCCGAACAGCCCAGTAAGTGACTGAAGTGTTCCGAGGAGGCCACACACATTTGCTATTCTCCTCGCTTGACCCACCCTGCAGTGGACGGCCACACGTGTCACAGCATGGAATTTATCACACCTGATTAAAAATAGCACCTCTTCTCTGCGTTTCGCACAAGTGGGTATGCACCTTTAAAGTTATTTATTTATATAGAGTAAACTATTTTTCTCATAATGATACTAATGAAAATTTGTAAAATCTGGATGTCAAAAACAAAAGTTGTCTCACTGCATGGAACTAGCATACTGAATATGTTGTCACTGTGGTACAGTGGTTAGATTTTCTGCCTGGAAATTATAGTTCATCGGTTCGAATCCTGGCAAATTCGAGATATTTTTCTGGTTACTAAATGGTACGTCAACTTCTCATGAAAACACAGCAAATAAGAGTTATTCATATTTCTGTAAAATTTAGTGCAAGTAATTTAAAGTAATTGTGTTTTTGTAAGGAAGACTTATTGTCCTTAATTTTACAGAGTATTCCGTAACAAAACAAAACTGATCCGTTATTTTACGAAGGTTTCTGGATAATTTTTTGCCTGTACTTTTCCGTAATTTCACGGAAATTTTTTTAATAGTGTACTTAAAAGAAAGTCTTCAATTAGTTTCCAAACCTTTTATTTTAGAAAAATACAGAAATATATTTATTATTGTAGTACCAGAAGTAATACTAGCTCTCCCAACATGAGTTTCATTGCCCTCAGATTTTTGGGTACTGAATTCGGCCCCTCTACTAAGTTTTTAATGCCTCTCCTTCCCTCAAAATAAGATATTTTTTCGGCAGAATCCTTTGCAACATCATGCACACCTCGCCAGAGAGTTTCGTTTACCAAAATTTTTCGGGTACCCCGTTTTGCACATCTACCCTTATCTCTCTCCCTAGAAACGATGTTTTTTTTTTTGCATAAAAGCAAAACGTTTGGGAGCGCACGTCACAACTCAC
The DNA here is from genome assembly GCA_003012365.1 of Medauroidea extradentata. NCBI lineage: Eukaryota > Metazoa > Arthropoda > Insecta > Phasmatodea > Phasmatidae > Medauroidea > Medauroidea extradentata. Next base: position 74,669 of record PNEQ01087794.1, on the reverse strand, counting down.
CGAAGTTTCACCGTTATCACATAATGATGTATAGGATCTCACAGAAGATGAATAAACACACGTTAATATTACAGTATAGATATATTGTTACTGGCTTAATGTTTGTGTGAAGATTAAACTTAATAACATTAAAAATATCAAGTTTATGGTTTCTTTCCTATACGTAATTAACGAAAAAGTAAGACTATTAGAAAACAAAACCAATTTCTATGTAACTTTTTCTGTACAAAACTGGCAACAAACGACTAGAAAAAATTAGTACTAATAAGTTAAATTAAAGTCAAAATTTACCAATTATTTTTAAAAATTTCGAGAATTAGCAACGTAACAAAACGTAGTGTTCGAAAAAAAATTTACTTGTTCTAATTTCCACCAAATCTGGCTGAATTGCATTAAACTATTGACTTCTCACCTACAACCAGCAAAATTTAGTAAATTTTATTTTGCCAAACTAAACAGGATTAGAATTTACAATGCAGTAAGTAAGTGTTGCAAATAGCGTACTGTATGGTTCAAAAGTAATGAACTGTCACAGGGTGGGTGTGACGCATAACTAAATTATTAGATCGTGATTTTTAAAGATATTACAGAGATAAAGATACCCGAAATTATGTATATTTGGTGACGTTATCTTATGGAATGTTAATTATCACTGTGGGTTTTAATTCAAACGGTGAATATATAGTTACACTCAAGGATTCTCTTAATCGGACATGAAAGTGATAATCCCATAAACCGACTTTTTCTAAAATAGTTTCTGAAGCAAACGCAATCAAATGTTTTTAGCTGTATGTAATTTATATGCTGTAATGTATAACGCATTAGTAAGGAGACGACGTAAAATTGGCATTACACTCTGCACTGATAAATACGAATGCATGTGCGAGTATTAAACCAAAAATGAAGTAAAGCATTTGCTTAATAATATATTTTACGTATTTAAAATTTATAATGAAAGCGCTACCCTAATGCAACTCACGACGTCGATTTAGTGAAATGTCAGATACGAACTGACCAAGCAGCCTTTGAATGAGAAAGTAAGAGAAACGGATATCCCTTTCGTTAGCGATCCTTCAAAGAGGCGAGGCGAACTGTTCTTCAACAACGAGAAGAGGAAAACAAGCTTTGACAGAGAAATAAAGGCAAATATACATCTGTCTGCCGGTTTAAACTCCATGAATTAACATACTTTTTTTTTGTTTGTTTCTTGATACTGCACGAGTGGTTCCGAGAGTAAAATGCAGGACGTTAAAAAAAAAAAAAAAAAAAAACACCGACAAGCTCTGACAGATGAATCTCTGTGAAAGATAAATTTATAAATATAAAATCATTTTGTAAGTAAACGTAGTATTAAGAGAGTTATGAGCATCTGAATTTGAAATTTGAAAACATGAATTTCCCCACAAATTGAAAAATGATTGACGTAAGCTGAAAATCCTCAAAATTTTACTTTATAATGATGCGGTTGACAAACGAACAGCAAAAGCTGGTTGATACCCACCTACCTCGCAAAAATAAAAGAAGTAGCCACCCTTAAACTGCGCACAACATTTTGTACCTCCAGAACATTAGAGCCATCGAAGGTGAACTATGCAGTGATGCGGCCTACATAACAAAAATGTTCTTGTACCGACTTTCTAGGACTCATCATTTTCATACAAAACGGATGTGAAGTTTGGAGATGGTGTTATAGAGTCTAGCGCTTAAGCAGTACTGCGTATCTGCGCGTGTAGTTCTAGTTCACACATTGCGAAACTCCGGTAAATCATTAATGAAAATAAGTATTGTATGGAGAAGGTACCCGACGGTCAGGATACTTCACCCCGAAGCTACAGACTTTTTACGACAGTTAGTCCGAAGGCATCTCTTTGCCAGAAGGATGACATGATATAAAGCCCTACAATAGACGAACGCTGGAAAAATAAGGGGTGGGAGAAACGGGAGACCCCCAAGGAAATCCCTCGACCAGCAACATCGTCCAGCACGATTCCCAGATGCGAAAATATGAGGTTTGACTCCTCTGGGGATCGAATCCGGATCGCCTAGTTTGTGGGCGAGTGGTCTGGCCATTCGTCCACCGCGAGCCCAACGTAAATCAATAACAACATTGAGTTACATCATTTTTGTGAGCATACTTTCCTTATTGTCATAGCTAAATGATTCAAATAACTACAATCAGTTACAACGGTCAAGTGACAGTTTTATCTACTATATGTAACAAAAGGAGAATTTTGCGCGTTCAATGATCTACATGTACTATCCATTACTTTATATACTCAAATCAAATTCATACGTATATTGGCTGGTGTTTCAACGAGTAGGAGCTATACTACAAATAGTACAAATATTCGGGGCTTGAGTACACACAGTACAGTAGACTCTAACATACAGTTCATTGAACTCACGATCTATACCTTTCCCTTACTATATATTACATACGTATTAAATTTGATTAAATTGAGCAAAATGGTTCCACAAATATCAAAATAATGCTTAACTAATAGCCATTTTAAAAAAATGTTGAGCTTAATATATTATTAACAAGATACATGAAAGACAAGCCGCTGTAGTAGTACTACATAAGTATTAATTTTCAATGTTACTGAGATATAACATGACAGCAAAAGTAGTCCAATAGCCACCATTATAAAAATATGCGTATTGCACGTGATAAATACATAAACAAATAAAATACAAACAACGTTACCAAGACTTTTACTGAGATTTATATTCTGATAAATATATATTTAATGTTGCAATTATAAAAAATACGAACACAACATTAACAAAACATTAAACGTCATGTCACTTTTCAAAGCACTACATGAACACTGAACTTGATTAAATTACGAAATATGTTTAGTTTATATATCTCCTGTGTCCGAGAAATGTTCCTATGACCGTAAATTCAAAATTAAAGTACAGCGTAGACAAAATACATAAAATTTAATTGAACGTCCTAAATACTTTGTTTACAGAATTTAATGAAATTTAAAAAAAAGTTGTTTTCATTTAAATTCTGGGATCAAAAACTGTTTACGGTACTCCGTTTTAAACAAAATAGGATATAAACATATTGCCTAATAGTCGTCTGGCAAGTGCTGTATGTATACCATGCTTTAATGACATTCTAAGAGATAATTTGGGAGATGACGGAAGACTAAGCAAATTCTCAAATTGTCGCCTTTGTTAAATACAAACAAGGCAAGAAGAAAACACATACAAATTAGTTCACCTTACTAAATACCATGTATATAAAAAGTTAAATGATATTTGAAGAAAAAATGTCTGTACATATGTCAATTTCGCAAAACAATGGCCACCAGTTAGATAAAATGACCACGACATGAGCCAAACACATAAAACACAAGAAACTTTACTAATTACTACACATGATGAAAAATTGTTTCTCATACATCTCATTTAACGATGGAATGTGTAAATAACTCTGCAGCGTGAACAAACTACATTAATTTCACGTGACCATTGTAAAAAATGTAGACTATGTGTACTAAGTAAAATTAATTTGGAAATATTCCTAATGTATTTCGCGTAATATTATTTTTCAAATTCTACCATTTTGAAAATATAATGGCAATTACAGAATACACAAACATAACATCAACTAAAATAAGTAGGTCCTATTTTGTATCGTATTTGAGCAAAAGCAGATAGATGGTTCCTGAGATAATAAATATTAACAAAACTTTTCAAAACGCCGCAGTATTATACAACGCTATAAGCGATTTCTCCCACAACTACATATTCCTGTAGCATAGCTTATTACACCGTATTTATATTCACAGTTTTGCGCCATTAATAGTTCATTACATAGGCGAAATGTATTTGCTTGAGGAACTTAGAAATATGTGCTTTATAATTGCCCTTTACTTTTTCCTTCATTTGTTTACTATTTTTGAAACCATAACTTAGTTAACTTAATGGTTTCAGCTATACTTTCGTCCCTCACTCCCTCTTAAACATGCACGCATTCCTACACACACATACACACACTCTCTCCCTCGCCCTCTATTTTCCTCTCTTAGTGTCATCCCATTCTCCCCTGTCCCCAGCGACCCGGGCGTCACCTTTTATTTTTTTCCTAAGGGAACAGCAACGTCGGTAGCATCCAGAGTGTGTGCTCGAGCGGGACAAAAACTAGTTTAATTTGCGCAGCTAAGAATCACGGCAGGGGAAGAATGTTGGAGCGAAACCAACTCCATAATTAAACGGTGCGAATGAAAGACGTCTTTCAGCTCTCACTCTTTTTTTTTTCCTACGGGTCCTCGTGGATATTAGAAATCATTCATGTAAGGTCTTTATTAAACGTTCCAAAGCTTATTTGAACAACGTTCATGTCTTATGCTGCATGATGTTCAATTTAACGTTAAGTAGATACTAGGTTGTTTAAACAGAGTCTAAGATAAATTACTTAAATTGGTTTTGGACTTCAAAGACTAAAACGCTTATAAATACCTACATCATGAAAGTTGTAAGTTTGTAGAAATATTTCAGCGAGAATTCCACGTTTTCAAATGTACAAAAAGTTGCAAATATTAGTACATGTAAAAATTTTTTTTAAGGATTTGCAGATTTGAAATTGAGTAACTAAACGCATTAGATAAAAAAAACGGAAACCACTGAAATTTATTCCAGAATTTTAGTATTTAAAAACACGTATTAGGTTCTGTAACAGTAATACCAAAACATGCCACCTGTCATGTTATAAATATTTACCAGGTATTCAAAGAGGATATGACTTACTATGTCCAAGTATACAAAAAAAAGATCTTATCTCCTGTAGTTTCCGAGACAGCAACCCAATGCGGTTGCTAATAGTGGTTGAAACGAAGGAAATGCATGAAATCATTAAATTTTTGTTTGGCCATGTAAGTTATGTCTTATTATTTAAGGTTAATAGGGTAACTATATGTTCGATTCACGTTTTCGTCAGAAATAACCTAACATATTTACATTGTTGTGCCTACCAGCTGTATGCAAGAATGTCTAGAATATGAAATAATGTATTCGAAGAGCAGAGGGGCCACGGTCCGCGGATGCTGGGAGGTCACACCATTCCCCTCCTACCTGAATGATCCGGATTCGTTCCCCAGCGGGGCTGGTCCGGAATTTTCGTATGCAGGAAACGTGGCGGACGTCGCCACTGTCCGGCGGGATGGTTTCTCGGCGTACTTTCGTTTCCCCCGCTATTGAACTCCGTCGCTGCATCATCATTCACCTCTGGCCCTTCATGTTGGGGGTTTACGATATGCTGCCACCCGATCCCGTAAACAGAATCTGGTTGAAACGGTGCAAGGAGAATCCTTGTAGCGATACGCAGCCCCTTGGGCCTACACGGAACTTTTATTTTCATTTCATTGGAATAGCAGAGAGGCCCGAAGTTTTTGAAATTTCGTACAATTTATGACGCCGTTACAGTGATTATGGTGCATGTATGCAACCCTCATTAACTACTCATATAAATCAGAGCAAATATTACTATCGCTATAGCAATAACATTATCTTCGCGCTTTATCAACGACACAGTCATTCTTATTTTCGCTGTGTTGGCCGAAGTCAAGTGTAAATAATGGTTGAATACAAATTGTACAAAACGTTTCTGTGTATCACGTTAATAATGTAACCGTTTGTTATAGGCCTATTTCATTTTGTAGAAAGCAGCAGAAATAATAACTACTGTGCCTTTGATAAAGTGAAAATATAACGCTTATTTGTGTAATACTCTTATTTCTATAGCGATGGTAAGATTAGCCTTGAATTACAATAATTTAATGCGGGTTGTATACATGCGCCTGAATCACTGGAACGAGTTAGTGGCTGGTGCGTGAAACGTGTTATAGCATGGTACGGTAGGAGTTTTTCTTATGGAACTATTAAAATTGTTTCCATTACCTACGAAAAGGAGATACACTTCAAACGGTGTCCCTATGATTATAAAAATGCCTTCCGCTATTTAATTACACGATTTCTAAGCTCTTAAAAAGTGCTAAAAATGACATTTTCACGTTGCTGTAGCTGAGAAAATATCAGCCGTAATCGGGAATCAAAATCATAGAAATCTGTATTGGACTTCATTACTTGTTTTCCGTAAACCAAATAACAGGGTCATCGCTTGAAGTGGCGTTGGAAAACAGTTTCTACGAAAACCCTCCACGCTAGTTTAGTCCTCCGCGCCTAGAGGCGATGATGTGTTCGACGGACGTGTTCTATTCAACTTATCGCCTTCCCCGTTTCCGTGCCTCGAACGTAAAAAAAATGCTAGCGTCTACTATCTAGCACATTCAACAAATTCTATGTTACCAACTCTTCTAAAACCAGTTTATAAATACCATACTATTAATGTGATAAAACGCTTCACATAAATTTTTAAACACGGACTGTTTTGTACATTTATGATAGTATCTCTGAGATTATATTGAACGTCAAACACGAACGAAGCTTGAATTTATTAATCTACAACTTGTATTTTTGAAAGTCTAGCGAAAAAAACATCAGATGTTTATTTAAGAATGCAGGGTACTTTATTATGAAACGGCCTGAGCTTCAACAAAATTTCCACCAGGGAATTTCTTGTATTTAATTGATGCAGTAAGACGATGACAAAAAAAAATACACTTTGCGAAATTAGCTAGTTCAAAGCAGGGTAGATGTAGAAGCCAGAGTTGCGAAGTAAACGAGATAGTCAAACACGACATATAACACAAATTAACTATATATTTTCAATAATTATAAAATATTGTTGAACTCATGAAATATCGCCAGACAGCGCTGCTATCTTCTTGAAGGTAGAAGACATAAGTTATAACCAACTCTTTGGACGAGTAGATAACAACACCTGCTTCTAGTTTCGTAGTGACCACAACGTTGTCGTAGCTAATACCCAGGTCATGCAGAGAGTATTTGTAACATTTACTAAAACTATAAGTGTTACGTTATGTCGAATTAAGGCCATGCCTGGTAGTTTTGCAGTGATTTCGAAAATAATTTTTCCAAAATGAACTAATATCTCTATCACAAAATCGCTACATTGTTTTGTCACTAATACATCAAAGTTTCTATCTGAATTTTTCTGTTGCAATGAACACAATGGATTTTTAGATTCTTGCACCCAAAGTATCACATATTTTAGCATGAAAATGAGCCAAAATGGCACAAAATATTTTTTTTTTTTTTACTGGCAAACGACTCATTTTTTTAAAGCCTACATATAATTGTGCATAGTATGACTTCACACGCTCTCAATTTTTTTCAACCCATTTGGTTGAAAACTTTTTTGAGTTTTTTGCACCAACGTGAAAAAAACTACCGGACATGGCCTTAACTGCCTTCAAGAATTTTTTTTTTGCGAAAAAAAAAATGGCCTTAAGGAAACAAACTTTTCGAACTGGGAAGTAGTCTACAAAGAACATCCTGTTACGTAGGTTAGTAAATGTTAATTTGTTTAAAAAATGCAAATCTCAGAATAGTTATATAAACAAAAATAACACTGTTTAAAGACCAATGCTTGCAGATAGACTTATTAATAAATTATATTGTATTTACGCAGGCTGAACTGTTATGTAGCTACACATTAATGCATAATTCGCGTTCTTATTATTATGTTGTTGAAGCTTCGTTATATCATTACTATAACAATATAATTAGTTAAATAAAATGTATCAATAAATTAGGAAACATGGTACATGAAATTTGAGTCGTATAATTTACTTTATTTTTTTAAACTCTGCATGCTGATGAAAAACATAACCAACGTGGTTTTGAAAGTTTTATTTTTTTTAGTTGAACATTTTTTTTTCTATTTTGTAAATGTTGGGACAGTAATCAGAGCAATGATGAAAATCTGCATGACGTCTCACTCGTCGTAACGGGCGAACACCCAGCTCAGAGATATCCAGCTGAACATTTAAGTAATGACAGTTCAAATGCTTTATATTCTTTAAGGCGCTAAGCTGGCACTTTTCTGACCCAGATTCAGCGGCGCAACGAGTACATTGTGACTAAAGGCGCTCTTAAAAATCTATGAGTGCAAAGAAGGCCAGCCAGAATTTCAAGTTTAAGGTGTTCGAAATTTAACTAGAGTGAATTTACCAGTGTTCGCAATTACAACTGACTGCCTCTTAATCCAATCCTTCTTGTACTCCGCTCTCGAGCAGGATAAGTAGTAGTTAGCAGACGAAACTGACCATTTGGTGTGAAACAAGTGTAAACAAAATACATAAACACAATCCACAACGACGGAAACCGGAATGCATTGTGTTCGAATAATCGAAGAAACAAGCACGCAACAAATATTTTATGAATAAAATAACGTGTAAAGAATGTACCGTGAAATTTACTTTAAGTCAGCTTACCTTACTCCTGATATATCAAAACCCTGAGCAGCAGTAGAGGCGTTCTACAAGTGTCTGGTGATCAACAAAACCAGTTCACAAGTCTGAGATAGTCTACCACGATCCAGTGAGTGAAATTTCTTAGTGCCTTAGGGTACTCCTTGCTTCTTCCCCCGTCGCACCTACACACTTTCCGCGATTTAGAAATTCGGGTGTAGCAATTGGGAATTTGTACGTGGCATTCGCGAACTAATGGCATTTTCTGCATTCCACAGGATTTTTGGGCTTCTTTGGATTTTGATGTATTTTTAATATACTGCTTTATCCGGTCCGAACATGTGGAGGACAGCGTAGGTTTGAACGGTTCGTCATTAGTTGAGTAGAAACACTTTATTTATCTTTGCTGAGATAAGCTGTAGTAAATTTCCTGCTTCTAAATTGCTTCGTTTAGTTGTTAAAGTGTCAAACTCATTATTTAGTCACTTATTTTGCGAGCGTTTTATAATAAGTTCTAAAGACTAAGTTTCAATGGTTTTAATTCAGATTATAATATGTATTCTAGATCGTTAGTTCATACGTCGTTGGCAACTGATAAAGTACGATAACGTTAGGTTCTGTATTCGTTGATATCTCGGTTTCATATATATTTGTGAGTTTGGCATTAGGTGTTTAAATTTACGTTAATGCGTGGTATTAACTGACAGGCATGTGATTATAAAATCGAACGTTTTAATTGCTGACATTTGTAAGAAGGTAACTTTTTAACCCTGTTAGCGAATTATGCTACCTCAAAAGCGCGATCAACGCAGAAATTTCTAGATTGTTACTGATATAGTTTAAGTTGTGTTAGAATTCTGTTATGTCAAATTGAATAGCGCATCTTTTGATTAAAACTGTGACAATAGAGAGACAACAGGCATATTTTATTCTGTTCATCAAATATTTACCAACAATTATAATAATACAATTGATGTATTTTACTAGTTTGATATTTTTACAAAAACTTTAAATTGTAATCGCATCACAAAATGTTACTCGTGGTAGAGTCATTTATTAATTTAATGGCTAAACAAAAAAAAACTTAATTTGATGTGAATATTTACTAGCCTAAGGAATATTTTAATAAACAGTAATGTATTCTTATAAAGTTGGTTGATAATGCATTTACTTATTCTTTAAAATCTGAACGATCCCAATTTCTTCGGAGTAACAGGCTTAAGTTAACTGTGCCAAGTAAGGTTAAAGTACTCTTTAATAAGGTATACATTAGAGAGCACTGAATTTCTTTCAAGGTCACCCAACATTTGTACCTTTCGCAATGCTGCTGGGCGAGTTTGCATATTTTTAAAATAGGAATTGCTCATTTTTTCCTCCTTAATTTTTCGTAACAAGAATATCTTAGATAAAATAAAAGACGGCATTGCGACATAACATAGCGACGTATTGGAAGATAAAGACTATCCAGAAAATCTTGTAATTTTAAATAAATGTAAGACTTAACATAAAAGTCATCTTACTTTCAGATTAAGCACGAAACAAATGCCCTAAAACTACACATTTTAAAGAAAAAATTCAATTTTTACTGATTTATTACGTTTGAAAACTGTTTTAATCTACATCTTTGCAGTTGCGTTGTTTTTGAGTTACCAACTATAATTATTGATGTTTTTAGCGTCGTAAGTTTTTTTCCAAGGTTACAAATTATTGAATATTAAATACCCTAATCGCGCTTACATTTCAAAGTTTCACTGTAGTAATTGTATTCTTTCTGTAGTAATTGAGAAAATTCATCATTACTAGGAAATATTTCTCTAAAAGTAAACTTTTTATGTACGGTACTGTAGCAGCATTTGTTCGTGATGTTGAAGATACACAGGTATAATATTTTGTTCTACGACCGTTATCTTGAAATTTAGAGAGCATTGTAAATGTTTCCACCACGTAACTTTAACGCTGCTGTGAAATATTTCAAAATGTTCCAGACAAAAGATGATGAGTAACAAAAGAACGAAACTTTTTTAATACAGTTTATAGCTTTATTATAATCTGTAATGGTTATTGACCTACAATGCTAGAAATATGGACATTTTTACGCGTTATATATTTTAACAAAAAACCTCGTCGCTACATTGCAAAGAAGACAGTACTAAAAAAAGCTGTATATGTAGTTTCATATGAGTTGTAATTGCTAATAAGACAAACCTTGAGAATGTTAGTAGCATCACATCAAATGACCAAGAAATACAAAGTAAAATTCTTATTGTATTGGGTTGTTCTTGTTTATTGATATTAAAAAACACGCACCAATAAAATTTAAAAATGTATACTTAACTTACATGTTGAGTTTTATGATCGTGGCTGAATGAGTGGAGAGGTATACTTATCAAACAATGTAACGGAAGTTTGTAAACGTACTACGTAAGATCAATTCCTAATTATTAATTGAACAGGGACTAAATACGAAACAAATTACTGTCTCAGTCTTTCAAAACCTTAAGTTTACGAGATGAATGATTGGTGGTATTTAAAGAAAATACATGGCACAAGAAAAACTTAACGAAATTTAAATAATATAACAACAGGTAATTTCTTAATACGCGGCAGAAAAAAAAATTGTAGAATGGTTTTGAATGTCATGCATTATCAACGAAACTAACATTTCAAACAATGATAGTCTATGCTTTAGGCGTCACCATTTTATGTTTACTTTGTGCAATTAAGACTTGAAAATTAAACATTACCGTAAACAGGGTTTACTTTGTGATAGCAGGGGTCACACTGTACAACTAACCGTTTTATATTTAGTTTGTTTGAGTAAGGAACAAGTCGCTAAATTTAAGTACTGAAGGCCGTCCGTTTAGTCAGCCCGTATAAAAATCACAATTTTTCTTTTAACGGACCGAAGTTAAACATTTGAAGTGAAGTGAAGTCACCTCCTGCCGTCATAAAGCAACATCCATTAATGACATTAATAAAATATTATGTTAATTTATAAATACATAGCGTATGGAAAGGATATCTTAGGACAGGGTAACACACTACGAAAGCAGACTTCTGACTGGGCGACTGTAGGCATCTGCAGTAACACTGAAGGATGGCATCAAGTGAGATTCTACGATATAGAAGTGACAGACTGCAAAGAGAGGATGATACGGTAGTGCCCCGAGAAAACCCGAAAGCCAACAGCAGCGTCCGCATCGTTTCACTCACGCGGAAAATCCTGGATCAGCCCTACTGACAATCGGACCCGGATCGTCCGGCCTTTTGGGAGGCGAGCGTTCTAGCCACTGGGCCAACTGCAACCCATTGTTTAGTTACGGCATGAAAATAATGAGAGTTATGTTATCTGCACAAGTGCACAAGTAGCACTTAAGAGATGTCCTGTAAGAAATTTACGATGGCTTACTCATAAAATGAATAATGAATCTTAGCATTGACAATGCTGTACTTAAGGAGATAGTTTTAAACGTTTATTGAGTTTTTGTTTGTTTACTTATAACCCATTTGTATGGGTAAATTAGAAATTCAGTGCTAGTAGTGACGTAAAGCATTACTTAGAATATTTTTTCGCTTACGTTAGCTGACTTATCTACAGTTAGTAGTAACTTCAGTAAATTAGTTTATCTCCATTTAAGATTATACAGATCAAAACAGCAAATATATGTAAGTAAATATGGTGTTGAAATAACTGTTAACCGATTCTCTCTTTCGTAGTTTACCTATCACCGTAAATAATTAACGTAGAATTTATGTTTTCGCTTACGTGAGCTGACTTACCTATATTTAGTAATGCGTAACTTCAGTAAATTAGTTTATCTCCATTTAAGATTATACAGATCAAAACAGCAAATATATGTAAGTAAATATGGTGTTGAAATAACTGTTACCAGATTCTCTCTTCCGTAGTAACCTATCACCTTAAATTATTAACGTAGAATTTATGTTATGGAGAAATTAATCGAAAACATCATTTTAATGAATCTTCCCCCTTAAAAGTCTGCAATTTTTTTTTTGCTCTGTATGAAATGCTGCAGAGGCTTACGTAAAAATTACAGTTTTTTTTTTTTTTTTTTTTTTTTTTTTCAGAATTTCTGAGTACAAATTTTAAGTACACGATAAGTGCAGACGAGGTAAACGTACACATTTGTGATCACAATTTCAATTCCCGAAATTCTTCATTGTAACGCGATTGTTTTTCAAATAGTTTTTTTGTAAGTTCGTATCAGTTATCAGTTCATTATGATTGTCATACTTAACATTATTTAAAACTGCTAAATGCTTGATGAACTTATACATTTGCAGATTGTTGATCACTGACAACATAATTTTCCCAATGTTCAGATAAATTACTGATTGAATAATTTTAACAGGACAGTATTAAATCACCCCAGAACTTAAGTGATATTTTATTCTGACAGTGAGCATAACGTCAGAATCGTGTAAGAGAACCGGCCCTTTTCCTCACGCCTTTGTAGAAGTTTTGTCTAATAATATTTTGTTGTGTAAGCTGGACTAATTAAACACGAGAAGGCTTGATGGATCACAGCTAAGTTCATATCGAATAACGACGGATGTCTGCGCTCTGCCAGATGTGACCTGAAACTACGCTGTTCTACTGTCAGTTAATTTCGCTACCGAGCACGCTTTAATTAAAGGACTTAGAAAGACATGCTCGCCATCACGACGTGCTCTCAATTCTCCAAACAAGACATCAAAGAGTAATTTCTAAACCCAAACCATCAGTGAGCTCATGTTAATAAAACGGCAAGACTCCGCTGACGTAAGCCTTCTGTCTATTCTTGAAAACATGATTTCTTTGTTTTGCATCACATAACTTTAAATAGAAAATATAAAATACTTATAGGAAAGACATAACCAAATATATTAATTTCAACAATACCGAATGTGTGATTTTTAATTGCTTATGTAATAATTTTCAAACTGAAAAACGTTTCCTCGCTTGCACAAGTGCTGCAGAGATGAAGTTATGAATGTTCACATCATGTTTATCAGTTGCAACAAGTTACTTTTACATGCATACATACATACATTCAGAATGAATGCGACCCTCAATAAACAATTTTCGTCGAGAAATTAGTAATGTATTTGAAAAAGGAAAAAAACTTGCTAGTTTCCTAAGGACGTATTTGCGTATTTGTCTTCCGGAATAATTATATATATATATACACACACACACACACACACACACACACACACACGACTAGGTATTACTATATTTTGCGGTGCGAAGATACGAATTATTATATATTTCAATACCGGCATGACTAATTCACTTGACCACGGAGTATATTTTGTGTTCTCATGTTTACTCCGTGCGTAAACCAAAACTTATTCTACGCTGGGCGAGTAATTTCCAGCAGAAGGACAGTGTTGTGGCGCGTCACGCGAAAACGTTTTTACGCGAAACCGCTGAACTTATTTGTTATTGTTGTTATCTATGAAATGAACAGCCACTTGAAACTCCAGATGCCACGTTTTGATAATTCAGTATGCTTGTAAGAAACATGATTTTGGGGCCTCTTGAAATGGATAAAAACGGGTTTTTAGACTGCTGTAACTCCGAAAATGTGACCTGAATCCGTAAATTGCAACGTAAGGTCCATGCATCGGTCTTTACTTCAAACAATGCGATAGTAAAAATTTAGGCTCACAGCTTAAGGGCGCGGTATACCGAAATTTTCATCACCATTTTTATATTTTTTATTTGTGCCATATTTTTTTTTCTCTTATTTTAGACACAAAATGTGACTAAATTTTGCTCTTCTGAAATTTTTTATCTCTCATAGTTTTTGCGTAATAGCTTGTTAAAGTCATATTTTTGCATGTTTCCGTTTTAACGACTACACTAAAACCAACTGATATACCAAACTCAAAAAAATCACAGTGGATAAAGACATTGCAGGCTACAATGACATGCTCATGAAATTAAAGAATAAAAATTATTTGAATTTGAAAATATTGCTGAAACTGAAAATGAAAATTTAAAATGTTCTATATTTTTTTAAAAAATATAAATAATGTATATTCTTTAATTTTATGAGCATGGCATTGTAGCCTGCAATTTTTTTATCCACTGTGATTTTTTTGAGTTTGGTATATCAGTTGGTTTTAATGTAGTCGTTAAAACGGAAACATGCAAAATATGACTTTAACAAGCCATTATGCGAAAACTATGAGAGATAAAAAAATTCATAAGAGCCAAATTTTGTCACATTTTGTGTCTAAAACAATAAAAAAATATCTGGTACAAATACAAAATAAAATAATGATGATGAAAATTGTGGTAGACCGCGCCCTTAAAGTCCCATAGGAAAAAGAGTTGTACGAAAACATTGCACGCCAGTTTAGCGCGCTGTGAATAGAGACCATGTGTCTATCGTCAAGAGTGGTACTATGGCTCTTATCACTCCGCGGTTCCCGCGCGTCAAACGCGGACATTTGAAACCGGTGTACACAGCTCTTAACAGGCACAAATGTTGAGGTTTCACATCAGAACGAAATATAAGATATACTAGCTGCCCCGACAAACGTTGTTTTGTCACATAAAAAACTTATTGTAAGTGTGTAAGGATGTGGTATATAAGTGGAAGAGGTATAATAATAAAGAAATAATTAAATAATAATAATAATAGAGCAGCGACACCTGGCGGGATAGACTGGTATCAGCTCGTGGGGATAACGGATCAATTATCACTTACACAGTTATCGACCGGGTTCTAAAATTATTAAATTAAAGATATTTACTAAATAATAGCACTTAGGAGTATAAAAATAGATAAAAATCTTTTCGCAGACCTACCGAATGTATATACAAAATTTCATTGACATCGGTTAAGCCGTTTCGGAGGAGTATAGAAACAAACACTGTGACACGAGAATTTTATATATTAGAAGTAGATATTAATTAAAATTATAAATGTCTTTCTAAGGTTCTGCGAATAAACACAATTTGCTAAACGTTATTGTCAACACGTCTGACCGCTGGGCTTGGTGGTTCTATCCTTGTTCCTAAGTCGAGGGTCCAGGGTTTGATTCCCGGCGAGGGATGTCAGTATTTACAGTTACCTCTCTGGGTTCAGGATATGGTGTTGTGTCTTCCTCTCATCACTAAACTGCAGAATCTCCTCCCCTAATTGGCCTCGGCGGAGGAGTCGTGGTTCTAAACTTGACGGAACATCCTTCATCATTGTTAGAATGACGGAGAAGTGACTTTGGTAATGTGTAATTTGCAAATTGCACGCGTAAAAAAGTTTTACTTAATCTATTTTGAAGCTATGGTTGTGAGTTAGATTTTGCAGTGTCAACGCAATTAATGAAATTATTGCTGAAATATACTCAGAGTTCGGGTCGTTTTGCCATTTAAAAATTGTCAGTTTTAAACTTGTACTAATATTAAATTTATGCTCTAATTTAACACCACAAAAATGTTTTGGCTGAAAAATTATATAATTCTTCAAAAAAATTAGTGTATTCTCGTACAATAGTTTGAAAAACGGCTTTATTAAAATGCTGAAGGAGTATATTGGGTGTCATCTTAAAAATTCTGGAGATAACATGTGATTCTCACGCAAAATACCCCAAACTGCAGTTACGTTATGATTAGCCACATGTTCTTAGAGCTAATAAATTATAATCACAATGTTTAAAATATATGTATATTGTTTAAAACCATGCAATCTAGATGCAAATACCGGACACTGAAGATTATGGTGATTAGCAAATTTGCCTGCATACGTTAAAATTTACGACCGTGCTGACATTGACTGAGAAATCGGTAAGCGATATTTAAAAAAAACAATGTCGAAGTTGAAGGACGTTGGCCACAACCAAAAATATCATCTTCGTTTTATTTTCTATGTATATATATATATATATATATATATATATATATATATATATATATATATATATATATATATATATATATATATATAT
>PNEQ01087794.1:40162-58262 GCA_003012365.1 Medauroidea extradentata | reverse complement strand
CTACACAAACGACACAGACCAAAATTCATGCACGAAAGTAGTCCATTTATTTAAAAAAATTAAATTTATGGCAAATTATTTACTGACGGAAATTCGTTAGGTGCTGTTCCCTACATTATAGAAAAATAGGCAAAATAGTGATATACATCTGTCGACCATATACAAAACACATTTATGTATTTCATAGAACTTAATTATTGATCTTACTCCAAATAATGTTAATAGAAATGTTTGCTCGGTAAATTTCGATAGCTGAGACAAAAAATATGAGTCTTTGATAGTTCTCAGACCTCTAATCATGTTTAGGATTTTTGTCTTTGTCTTTCAAATATACAACATCTGCTACATTGAAATCGGAAATATTAGTGAACAAAACATGTGGCATTAATTTTAACATATTATTATGCGTTATTTCTTGATTATTTATTTGGTAGCCTCTCGTAAGTTAACAATGGTTATTCATATTATATATATATTAAAAATTATACAGATATTATATATTACTTTTCGTTTAATAGACTGTGATGAATCAGACATTCACGAGTTCCCGCGCCTGGCTATACTTATGTGAAAAATAAAAGAAACATAGAAAAAAGGTTTAAACAAATATCATAAACATAATTTTTTGATTGCCATCATATACTAAGCAGCAAATTAAACAACAAAAAGAGTTAATTTGTAGAATTCAAGACGATGAGCTAAGCTTAAAATAGGTCAAGATATTGATAGTAAGTAGATGTTGGTTATAAAAAATACTTATACAAAATAAAGTATGCTTTATGAAAGAACATTTAGAACAGAATGACAACGCACTAAGAGATTTTTTTTCAACCTCTATTATTTATATTGGAATAAATTGAGCAACATTAAAAAATCGTTTATTTTTGATGAGGTATATTTTCTAGTTGATGAGCGTAGTAGTTACACAAATTTTCACATAAGAGAAGAATACATGAAAAGACATGTCACCTTTTGCGTGTTTCATGCTTCTGACGCACAAAGAGTAAACTGAAAATGTCATTTTGTCGAACATTTTCTAAAACCCTTTGTCCGTTGTAAGGGCTTGTGGTGTCACCGTCGTTTGAAGGTCATTTTCTACGTACCACGCGATTTAACATTTTGGATCTTGAAAGGTCGAGAGATTAAATGACGGACCGTAGGGGAGCTAAATACCAAAAACAGGATTCAATATTTTTTGCAACTCTGCAGAATAATTAACAAAAGTGAATAAAGTGATGAAGTATTAATTATTATAGTCAGCTTAACTTTACCATTAATGCCAAATAATATACGGTTTAGCAAGAGTTTGGAATATAATTTAACTCTAATAATAATAATAATAATTAAATTCGACTGTATTTTGGAGTCAGAAAAACTTTTTATAAGGTACGTAATATTTCAGAAGTTTAAACAAATTATCTCAACTTCCTATACGGCTACTGTCTAAAAAATTTGTTTTAGTCTTTTTAAACTAATAGATAATAAAACTCACTCATAGTTAATCTAAAATTGGTTTCTAGTTTCCAATATAATTTATAAACGCTTTCTTCACAGAAATTTATCTCACCACGTAGTGGTTAGAAGAGACAGCACGCTAGAACATTTTATGGGTGCGCTAGACACCATCAATACTGAACAATGCAGTAATAATGTTTAGCGGTAAATCATACCCCACATTCCTCTAAGCAATGAAACAATGCTTTGTTTCTTATAATGTCTGTCACTTGAAATTTTCCTACAAGAATATTATATTGCTTGTCTCCTTCAACGTGTTAAGAAGATAATATACAGGATGTCCATACCGAAATGCCCTAATATGAGTGGTCATGTAAAAATATAAATATTATGTTTGTTGCAGGTCTGACATGCTCATTGGGTCCTTGAAGGTACCAAATTTGTGCCTGAATATTGCAGAGCCGTAAAGTGAAGCATTGTGGTGTTGGTGACTTCCCGACAACAAAATAGTGTCTGTACAGGAAAAGGCTCAAACTGTTTTGTGGTACGCCGAGTTCAAGTCCATAATTAAAGTGCAACGGGAATTTCTACGTGTTTACAACAAAGCTGCGCCCGATGCCAAGAGGATAAAGTCGTGGCATGCACAGTTTCTGAACACTGGAAGCGTAGAGAAAAGACATGAAGGAGGTCGGCGGGTATCTGATGAACAGGTCGAAAATGTCCGTGAAGCATTCCAACGAATTCCACGAAAATCAATTCGCCAAGCTTCGCGAGAACTTCAAATGCCGCGGACGACCGTCCATAAGGTACTCAGAAAGCAGCTGCACCTGTATGCATGCAAGGTTCAGATTGTGCAGGCCCTGAAACCAGACGACTACCCCCAACGATACGCCTTTGCATGTGATATGCTAGACAGATGCGACCAGGACCCTGCTTTTCTGTCACGCATCATGTTTTCCGACGAGGCGACATTCCACATCTCGGGAACCGTCAATAGGCACAACGTTCGCATTTGGGGGTCGGAGCACCCACATTCCACAATTGAAAATTTGCGAGATAGCGCAAAGGTTAACGTTTGGTGTGGCCTCATGTGCGAAATGGTCATCGGACCATTCTTTTTCGCAGAGAAGACAGTCACCGGGACGATGTATCTGGACATGTTGGAGCAGTATGCGTTTCCCCAGGTTGAACACCTCCAACCACATCTGCGGTTTCAACAAGATGGCGCTCCGCCCCACTGGTCGCTCGATGTGCGTCGTGCTCTTGACGCCACATTCCCTGGTCATTGGCTTGGACGAGATGGCCCCGTTCAGTGGCCTCCACGTTCCCCGGACATTACGCCCTTGGATTTTTTTCTGTGGGGCTATGTGAAGGACAGGGTGTATGCCACTGCAGTACGCGACCTTCGGGATCTCCGTGCTCGAATTGTGGAGTCCATTGCTGCCATCATGCCAGATATGTTGGCGCGGACGTGGACGGAACTTGAATACCGGCTTAATATCCTCCGTGTCACTAAAGGAGCTCATGTGGAAGTGGTGTGATTTTTTTCATGAAACTTGGAACCTCTAACGTGCTATATAAGCTAGCACCATTTCCATATCTGTATTTTTGTGGCAATGCGAACTCGTTGAAATTAGGGCATTTCGGTGTGGACATCCTGTATATCGACAATGATAAAGTTTAAATTGCACTGGCTTCTCAGCAACATGCATAGTCTTCCAGCATAGGTACGTGACGTTATATTTGAAATATCTTACTTGTTAATAGTTAATTTTAGTGAACTATAATCAACTTGGTGTTTAGTCTATAATGTAACGAATTTATGTAACATAAAAAGATTTGTTTTAAATTGAATGTTTTTATTTAAATGTTCCTCGGTATTCTTTTAAGCGTATCGTGACATATTACAATTATACCGTTTTTAATGTGTTGTATGGTGAGTGTTGCCAGAGTAACTAATAAGTATTTCTTTATTTTATTTTCACTAGCTAACTCCGTAATTCAATGAGAGAATGTTTGTTTATTTTTCCGTTGATTTGTTTTTTTTTTTTTTTTTTTTTTTTTTTTTTTTTTTTTTTTTTTTTTTTTTTTTTTTTTTTTTTTTTTTTTTTTTTTTTTTTTTTTTTTTTTTTTTTTTTTTTTTTTTTTTTTTTTTTTAGATAGTTTGGTCAATTTTATAGTCAATATTTCAGGTAAACAGCAATATTTCTTGGTTTAACTGCAGACTTTTATGTATTTCCATAATATTTTTTCTATATGTCTTGAGATTTTGTGTTTGCCGAGTGATACGTATACGTTGCTTGAGGTAACGGGAGATTGACACCACTGTAGCACTCGGCGCATTTTGATTGGCATATATTTTTAAATTTGGGATTGTTGTAATTTTTCTAGGTTTTAATTAGGATGTGGCTTTTGCGAGGGTGGTTGTGTTTTGGCCACCTTTAAATGGCGCGTTGTGAGATGTGGATCGCTGAAGTAGTAACGTCCGTGCAAAAGTTATTTTAGTTTTTCGAGCACGGTACGGCAACACGGTTGACTTGTTACGGCAAAGAACCCTAGATGTGAAAGTATGAAGACCAGAAGAGGCCAGACCAAAGGGATGTACAGCACCACGACGCAACGAAAGACGTAGAAAAGCAGTTAAGTTCCGACGGCAATAATAATGCTCTCTACAGGCGATAAACCTACTCATTTGAGTCGCTTCGCCTTTCTGCTAGTTAACTTATTATTTTTGAAGTAATATTCTTTTCCTTTCTCACTAAACAGTCTAAAATATATATGCAAGGAAACCCTCCAGATTAGTTTGTCTTTTTCTCCAATTTGAGCTATGCCATTTCAATTAAACTCAGTTTTTTTTTTTTCTAAATTTACACCTATCGCTAATTGGTAGTGTTGCCGTGATAACCATTAATTAAATATAATTGTATTCTTTAAAACCATTACTATGCTGTTCATTATTTATTTTATGCCCTGAGTTGATATTAAATTAACCATTTGTAGCTAGTCAGGAACTCAGTTTATTTTATGGGTACGATACAACTATCTCACTGCCGCGCCTTAGGGGACTGGTAGGCGGGATGAAGCGTTCCAATACATATTTTTCGGGATCTGATATTTATTTATAAGTAAATAAATACGATCCAGATAATTTAATTAAAACCATCCAAGAAAAGGTATTCTAGAAACTTATTCAGGGTTTTTTTTATGCAAGACGTCCTTAACTGGCACACGAATTGCACTACAGTTGATTACTGTATCTTTACTACCTACCGTAACTGAACTGTGTGCACTCGTATAGTAATAAACTAGTCTAATGTCTACGTCTCATATGCATGGTATTCATGGCCTATAAGCGGCAGACTCTTTCTACCTCGTCTCACCGTCCTTATTAGACGTTTTAATTGGCTTATAAACAAATATAATGTAGTAGCAAAGCAGTGATCGATATGAATATTAGTAGGTGACTGTGTAAATTAATTAAAATTGAAATCCGCCTGACATTTTTGAAGATCATTGTAGATGTTACTTGAATATTTAATTAAGTTAAGAATTTATCAGTCTTCTAGGAAACATTACTCTGGACGAAATGAAGATACAGTACTAAATGTCAGCAATAGCAGGTGTTTAACATACGATTATAAAAAATCCTCGGAAGTATAGCGTGTGACGCTACCGCAGTTTTAATTTGTAAAATTAAACAATACGTGTAATAATGATCTCGAGGTATCTTGGCGATTGTGAGTCCAAATAATCACATCCGTGTGCGGCGATGTGATTCATGATGGCTGAAGCGTTAAACATCATAATCGTGTGGGTAAAAAATTTAAAAAATGATAATAGTTAACACTATAAAGTGAAAGGGCTGTTAAAATTATGTTGCAACTAACAAATAGTGCAGTCTGTGGCTTGAAGCTGGGCATCTTTCCCAGGCGTCTGTCTGTATCTGGCCGAAAGTATAAATTTGACGTCTTGAAGTAACTAGAAAAACTATCGTAGTTAGTACGTTGTAGAGTTCTTTAATTACCACCGTCCTACTACAACTCCGGAAATATCATCCGTTTTCACTGGGTGCCCTTCCTTAAGGATAGCGTTAGATTTAAGTGCGGACCTTGTTCCATCTCACTAACCTCTAGATTTGCGGCACATAATACGTTTATATTTCAGCGAAACCTTATCCCGCCAGATTTCCTTAAGGGTCTTCAAGTGCGATAAAATCATAATGTTATTTTTTTTTTTATGAAATATAGCTAGTTGTGTAGACGATACTCGTGAGTGTAGTTTCTTCTTGCAAAACTATTTTAGCACGCATAGTTCTCTCGTAACAGTGCGAAAAAGTAAAAGTTTGCATGTTCTGCTGCTATGCAAACAGTGAAAACCTGATCAATTACGTAAGTGAAATAATTCACAGTGAAATAATATGCAATGGGCTACGTTATAAAATGTTAGGGAACATCCCGCGAAATAGTTTTATATTTTTAAAAAATGTTGAATTTTGTAAATTTTTTTGTACATTTGTGATTTTTATAAAAATTCAAAATATGGTTTTGTGGGTTTGTAAATGTTTAATTGCATAGCTATTGGAATGTAAACTCACAGTGAATTATTTCGTTCAGGTCGATCGATTGGTTTTCACTACTTGCATGGTAGCGTAACAAGCAAATTCTGACTTTCACACCCCGTTATAAGAAAACTATGAGAACTAAAAAATTGTTGATTTTATCGCACTTGAACACCCTTTATGCCACTTAACTACAAGTTAAGGTTTTGAAAAACCAATATATTACTGAGGGCACCATCACCAATGGTTGTGCTCGAGGGAAATCAGTTTTCATACCACGTAAACATCCTATTTCATTCGATTACCCTGTTACATTAAGAAGTCTATAACTACCCCACAACATCAACTTCGCTGTGATATAAATAAGGCCCAGGTGAAGTCGCTGTTAGTGGAAGGGACCATCGCTTTACGCGCGGATAGCTATAGCTACTTAGCCTGCTTTGTCGTTCTAAAACTTGATGATTGAACTACCAATCTGGTGTACAAAGATGTTTTTCAATGAAAGTAACTATTATCTGCTATACGTGACAGACGCGAGCAAAGCCGAGGGCGCACTGCTAGAAGCAAATAATTAAGAGACCCCTGTAAGTTTCGTGTTATTTTCTGACTGCAAATTGGATTGCAAGTGGTTGTTCGCCTCATCAGCGTCTTCCGTTAGTAGAGCCAGTGATTTCATGTGAAAAGAATGTTGCAGCAAATTGCTTTAATGTCTTACGTGCACATCTGCAGCTAGGCTTTATGACCAGTGACTGGAGGTTTGTATTCTCAGTGTCTTGGGGTTCTGCCCACAAAGTACAGACGTGTGGTGTCGGAGTACACTGAACAAAATACTTATAGCTAAGGACAGGAAACATTCGCGAATTCAATGACCTGCAGGCTAGAATCCATTGTACTATGCATATTCGAGCCTCGTCTATTCGTTCACTTCCTGCTGTTCCACTGAGTAGCAGCTAGTGGACAAATGGCCGGGGATAGGATAGTTGATTCTGACATGCAGGTCATTGAAATCGCGAAATTTTCCCGTCCCTAGTTATTGGTCACTACAAAATGTTTAGTCATAATGGACCTTGCCAAATTTGTTTTGCAGTAACTACAAAAAAATGTTGTAACCACTACAAAATTATTTTGTGAAGACCGTATTGACAAAACGTTTTGTAGCCACGACAGAACAGTTTTTTCTGTATAACTTTATTATCATTGGCACAGGTAAATGAACGATGGCGATGACTCTGCACAAAGACAATGCTACCAATAACCACGAAGAAGAGGTACAGATGCGAACTTAAGGCATTGCAACAATTTGGGGATAAACTGCTGTCACCAAAAATAAATGTCTCTATCCATCAGCATACAATGCTGTGACTTAAGACGGCCACCTACCGCACGTTTCAAATGCGTTGCAATGTGTTCGTAAACAGGTTTTTTTTTCTACGAAAATATTCCACGTGTGTCCATTGTGCCAACGTACGAAAAGAAAACACACTTCAGACAAGGCGTAACCTCATTGTTAAGACGCCACGCTCGTTGAAAACACTGTTTCTAAGTCCTCCAACATGGCGAAAAACTACCTTTTTATATTTCCGTACTTCAAAATGTACTAACCGGTTGCATGTGAAACTCGGATTGCAACCTGCACTGAACTTAGTTGCAGACTTTCCGCCAATAACGTTATATGGTCACCGCTCAATGTCCCATAGTAAAAACCGTTCTGCGGGAACCATGCACGCTAGTTCAGCTCTTGGGTCGTTGGACGCGGCATTTGATGCGCGCTTCAAGGTCGACCTTACTGCTCCGTCGCTTTTGTGCCTCTCACGCGCGGGTAGGCGGCGGCCTTAATGCGGAGAACACATTTAGAAAATAATTAAAACTCCGTGTAATTGACCACTCGCATGTAAAACAGTAAAATACGTAAAAATCACATCACAGTGTGTGTTAATGGTCAATAAATTCTAGTCTGTTCCCAAATAAAAGCGCGAATTTTTACATGTCTCCAAAAACAAAATTAATCACACTAAAAAAATTGAAATTGTGGGTGAGGAAGAAGTGTATAAAATATGTTACACGGAAGTTAGTACAGTTTTTAAATTGAGGCATTTAAATATTTAAATTAGAACAGTTAGATTGAAAATGCATAATAGCGCAATACATTTATAAATAATTTTCAAGTCTCTCCTACAACGACGTCATTAGAAACACTTACACAAAACTTTAAACTGGAACAGGAAATAGGAGAGGGATCAACCAAGTCGTTATTTATCGAGTAGATATTTTTGACTCGAAAAATATTTAACTGTAAATATTAACTTAATTAGCTTTCAGCTTAAGTCGTTTCTTAGTGAGTTCAATAAACTTTACTATGCTATACTGTATATTAATTCAGGGTTTTTGACGGCAGACTGAAACTAGGGGTTCTGATTCCTCCATACAGTGTTTGTTTTAGATTGTAAACTCCTTGTTTGTCCGAAAAAATCTACTAATGCTTTTAAATTTACAGTTCAGAAGGCAAGATTGTCATTTATTAAATTACACTGTAGTATTTCACAATAAAAGCAGGTGATTGGTAACATGTAAGTACTATTAATTTTTGTTTTTCAAGTCGCTACTTAGGGTCTAAAGATCGATAAACATAATAATTAGTAACTTTCTGCTGGAGGGAATGTAAATCGTTTTATTTGTGTTTCAGTTTATATAAGAAAGATTTAATTTGATGATGATTAATGGAACTTATAAAAGAAGTTTTAGCGCAGTGCCCTACATGATAGTAGAAGCTGTTTTACATGGGAAAATAAAACGTGATGTCTCTGATATGATGGCGTCTACTTTAACAGCCGGACGTTGTCGAGTTGCATTCATTCTACACGGCGAGAGAAAAACGGGAGAAAAAGATGCAAAACACAAAGAGGAGAAGACGAAACGTCTCTTCCTTGTCCACTTTTTCCCTACACTTTGCTACATTTTTCTTCTCCCTCACTCCCAGCGTTTTATTTAATTCCTTTGTTAATTTCGCTCGCGGTGTCGCGTTTCGCACTTGACTCGAGCACAACAGTCCTCGTTTCGCCCGCCTCCCACGCTCTTAAAAAAATGCTCATCACACGCGCCTGAATATCGCCGGTAACAAATGGCCGCCGGCGTCGCCACCAGAGCGCGTGCCTCCCGCTGTCTCCCGTGTGGTACACCGCCTCGCTCAAGATTTGACGACTTGCCCAAGTTCTCCGTTTACATCCGCGTGTTTCTTCAGCCTGCATTTTTGAAGCTGAGTCCAAGCCGAAGCATACGATAAATATAGCCATACAGTAGGCGAACACATTTTTATAAAATGGCTAGCTTTCAGTTATTTAATTTTGTTAGTTCGCTTTTGGTTCAAGTATAATGGGCTTCAAATACTTTGTGTTCATTAATGTTTTTTTAATCTTAAATTCCTACTGAGGGCAGATAAAAAGTAGCACTTATTTGTCATCTGCAGCCAAAAAATCGCAACGACATTAAGTTATAACAACAGAGAAATGTATTCGAGAATTTTGTTAGTGTTTCGAATACAATTGAAAGAATTTATTAAAAATAATTTATAATAAATAAATTTCGGTTAAATATAGCTATTTGGGTAAAGTGAGATATCAATAGTTTACTATAACGCAATAATTTTTTAGGTTGAATTAGCGCTAGTTCGATTACAGCTGAGTAAGATTTTTGTATTAATGTTTTTTTTTGTAGGTGAAAGTGTGTTAGTATTACGAGATATCTTTAATCACTGTGTTTTATCCCCATTACAATAAAAATAGTATGCATTTCACAGAAAGGAAAATTCATATCGCAATTACATTGTTTTTAAAATATGCAAGCAAAAATTGTGACACAAAACTGTTCTCTATAGAAATTGTAAATATACGAACAGAATTCATACTTGCCAATAATTTAATGGGTGTATTTAGAGGAAACATGATTAATTAAGTAGTTGTTAAAATAACATGGAAGTAAATATAGAAGGGACAAGTGATACTGTGGTGTAAGCGCCAAACGTACAGTAAAAACGGATGTTTAAAAAAAAACGTGTCTAAGAAAATGTATTATTAATTTGATATATTTTTCTCTTCTGTCTTATCCCCACCATTGGAATATGTTATCACTTAATAAATATTTTGCTATTGCATTCAAAACTTGGGTGGCAACGTGTACGTAAAATTTTAACCATCAGACTTTAATTTCTCAAAACATGGAAAACCAACTGACATCTCCGTTTTGTATAAGATGTATGTCCAATCGGAATAATATAGGATACAATAGTTGACTTGAATGGGATACTGTAATACAAAGTGCAAAATAACTTAAATTGATAAAAGTTAAATTACGTTTTCAATTTTGGATACACGACTAATTTTTAGTAGTCTAACAGTAGACTGAAAGGTTCCTAAAACTTGGGCGAACTTCCTTTTAAAATTACGTTAAAAATTAATTTCGAAAGTAAAAATAATTAATTATTCCAGAATAGCACTGACCTTAATAAACGTATCATGAAGCTTGCATTGTGACTGGAAACATAAATAGAACACAATGCACGCGTGAGGTGCCACGTCCCCTCTCTTTCTCATTATTTTCGGTGAAGTTAATGAGGGGTTGAGCGGTATAACCTATTTTTAATTTTTACTTAATTTTACGTTAACTAGACCACGTTCCCAAAACCTTTCCTTAAATGAGTTCTCTGTACTTTTTACGTTGTTTTCTAACGCATCAGAGAAGTTATTTTGTATAACGATACGTCAGTAGTTATTACGAAATTTGTACCAATAAATTATTTTTTACTTGTAGATTACTTAGTAAAGATACTCAAGCACGCCTTAAAAAAACCCCGGTCCATCGGAGCATATCGGAGTGAAAATTTAAATCATTCAGTAACATCTGCTTATAAATCTGCTTTCATGATTGGTAATTGAAAACTAAAAGTTGCAATTAAATTTCAAATTT
The DNA here is from genome assembly GCA_003012365.1 of Medauroidea extradentata. Classification (NCBI taxonomy): domain Eukaryota; kingdom Metazoa; phylum Arthropoda; class Insecta; order Phasmatodea; family Phasmatidae; genus Medauroidea; species Medauroidea extradentata. The sequence goes on along the minus strand of PNEQ01087794.1, from coordinate 47,290 downwards.
CACCACTTAAAAGAGTTCAACTTCAGAAAATTGTCCAGTGCAAAATGTTTAGATGTGATTTCAATTACTGTACACAAGTTTTAAGCTGCACCACTAAGGTAACTACTATAACGTACAGAAGGGCTTCGGATAACAATTTTGAAACGGATAATTGTTCCTAAAGTGAAGACAGCTGGGAGACAACCGCAGTAAATAAAAAAAAATATATTGGAGTGACATCAGACATCTAACAGGTTCAGTAATGTGGTATGAGAAGAAAAGTCGTTCCTATAGTAACTTATGATAAATGTTGCGGGTGAAACTTCATTTAGGTGTCCACAGTTCATGCAAATCTGCATTAATCCTTCAATAAAACTTCCAGACAGAATGCTTATATTATTTTCGGGGCATCATTAGGAAAAAATGTAAGCTCATCCTTACCTTTCTGAATTGGTGTATATGAATACATAGACATGAGCATTAAATTGTAGGTATTATTAGTAGATGTTCGTGGGAAAAAATGGACTAGACTCTGCTAGGGCGCATATTAAGAAACCATCTCAGAATTTTACCGAAGCGATTTTGGAAAACTCTGGAAAATCTAAAACACAATTGTCGGGCCAGAATTTTATTCCGGTTTCTCTTGAATGCGACAAGTTTTGCTACATCTTACACTCTGTATTATTCAGCCATATGATAACGCTAATGTTATCATTCACGTTCTGACCAGATCACGTGGGTCAATGCAAAGTCGTAGCATGTTAAAATCTTAAATATATGTGTGTAATGGCATTAAAACACCGGTTCAAAATAAAATAATTACAGTAGCTAAAAAGTAATGTTATGCTGCGCTTTTGCTATTATAAATTTCCGCTTCTCAGCTGCACTGCTACGGGGACGTTAATCGACTGTTTATATATTAATGAGATTAAATTCTAATGTTTCACATTTCTTTGGCAGTAGTTCTCATGACTTTGGCCTCGATTTGTACATTCACTCTGGCAATAAAGACGTCTCATTCTGATTCACTTGCATATAAAAGATTGACTACTCGTGTCAGCTGCAGTGATCAATACGTAACATATTTTTCCCAAATGTGGGGTCTATATTCTTGCCAAGATTAGTTAGACACGGGACATGATTATCTATCATAATTTGCTCTCAGCACAAACTCTAAAACCATAATTCTAGTTTCTTTAGTAAACTTATTCGTACATTTTTACCACGATGCATGCGAAAACCACATACTTATTCACCACAACGCTCGAAATGGCTTAGGAATTCCTACTGTCGTTGCATATGCGCAGGTATCTGCTTGACTTTTAGATAGCACACAAAAACCAGCGCATCCTCATATATCAAAGTACGAATAGCATTGTCTTCCGTTGTGACCTTCAACGCTAATGAAAAAGAAGAGTACATACTGCATACTATCAGCACTGATAAGAGGTGTAATCGGTTTGAGACGACAAGCAATCCCACTTTACCAACAAGGCCTTGTAACTGTTCAAAAATGAACCTGCACTATAACATGTTAACGCTCCTACTCTGTGAACATAAAGTACAACAAGAATGATAACTATATTTTTAATATATTAATACCAACAAGTAAACACATGTCAACTTTTTGTCAAACAATAGTCGTCATTAATAGTTTCAATTATTTCATTGATTACTTTGTGCAACTTTAGTTAATGTCATGTTGCTTTTTTCAGTAGAAGTGTGGCGTAGAATCACTGACGAGGCACCTAGTTAACGCCCAGCTGCGCAGTTCAAAATTCCAACAACGAGTAAATACAATTAAGTCGTTCTGGTTGATTTTTTTATATTACTTTCTTTAGAAAAAAATTTGGTTACCGTGCGTTTGTATTTACGAGAGTGTTACCTGACTCCAGGCTACCAATATGTAACATGTCCAAATTTACTACTTTCCTACTTGTACGTTACACAGAAACTAAACCTATAAGTTTATCAAATATATTTAACATTATTTTTCATCTTGAACAGCTGCAGAAACTAAAAAAATAGATTTATGTTTTAAATAAATTTTTAAGGCTACTGATACTCTGTCAACACTGAGAAAAAAATCACTATCATAGGTACCATACTAATGTTGAAATCACGGTCGTAGGAGTACAGGTCTGAACACTCGCCTATCTACCAATGATATGGAGTTGACCCCGTTGTGACTGAAAGTGCCACCAGCAACGAAGTGTTGTTTTAACATTGCAATATAGCGTCGTACTAGCAGTTCTCCTAGCAGCTCCGACACGAGTTTGCTCCTTGTAATTCCATTTACGCAATGTTAAAACAACCCCAGAATGCCAGTGGCGCCAATCATACATAACGGGGTCAATTTTCAACTCATGTGTCCAGACCTGTTCCTCTATGGCCGTGGTTGAAATAAGGACAAGAGTCCAGTTTCGCTGTTGGTACTATCTGAATTATTCCCACAACAATCTGTTCTTAATTTTTACAAGCATATTGTTACTTCTACAGCACAGATTGTTGTCGGAACAAACTAAATAGTACCAACAACAAAGCCGGTGTACTGGCCCTATTTTAACAGAACTGTAGCAACTACAACAATTGCTATTTATCAGTGATTATAGTTGTGCAGTACCTTTAAGTTTTGATATCCGCATATATTCGTTTAAAATACATATATTCGCATGATCGGTGCGCACTCAAAGGTACTATTTTCAAGAACTTCTGGATTGTTACTCAGGAAGACTGGAATCTGACAGACACTGAGAACAGCGTTTCCAGAAGACAGCGCATTGAGAGAATGGTTTAGTTGAGGTAAACAAACACTTCTTGGCGTAACCAAATAATTTTTTGCAAATGGCGAAAAAATATTTTTTTTCCTAAAACAAAATAACTTTGTTGTTATTATTTTGTTTCCCAAGCACGGAATTTGCTCAGTACACCTAAGTAATTCTTTGTTGCGTCTAGGTTTCGTGTCAAGGCATGAAAAAACGCGGTAGCACAGAGGATTTAACACGGACACATCGCATGGAAGTTCGTTCATTAGCATACATGACCAAGACCGAACATTGTTGATTGAAATTTTCTTATTTATTTATAAATGACTCGTAAAATGCATGTTATTCAGCCAGATGTACATCAGTAGTTTTAAGGCTTATTTTTTCGTGTTCTGTAGAAATTGTTTAATCGGGATTGTCTGTACCTTAAAAACTGCGTATTTAAATACACTTACGACTGTAGCTAAAATGCTAATTGACACATACATTGCAAAAATAACTCTCGAGGTGTGATAAGAAACTACGGTGTGTAACAACATCATAAATGTTTCGTTGGCCCGAAAAAAATACATTTGTGTACACCCAAACACTTTCATTAACAAAGTATTTTATTATCAGGCGTAAGTACGTTGTTATGAAAACTAAATATGTTGTTGGTTAAAAAAGGTAATTAGGTTGTTTTTGTTCTGGCACATACTATTATGATTACATAAATACATAATTATTTCACTATATCCAAACAAGTATATGGTAAAAATTTCTACTAGTTAGTTTCTAGAAGATTCCGTGCGTTACATAACTTGCAGCCTGAAACATCCCACACTGTGTGATTGTGCAACTGTGTGTGTGGCGTTACTGAGATAATGCATGCGATAACGCGTGTAATTATCAGTTTTATGTAGAAATAAATTATAGTACTTACGTTGCAGAGAACAGTGTTGTTGAATGTTACTGAAACCGCACCAATGTACAATTAAGACAATAGCCGCAAAAGGAAACCTTCGCAGCTCTGAAGCTATAGTACACAGTGTAAAATGTTTTGTTGATTAAATTACTGTTTTTGGGCACAAATCAATTTGCTGTTTTGTCGGATAAGTTAAACATTTCGTAGCTGAATCAAACGATTTGTGCTGTTCTTATTTGGTATATGACTGTCTTCTCTCCCAGCTCCTGTCATTGTACTATTGCTGTGTCATCGTCTCTAATGATCTCGTTTTCGACGAGACGTCAAACTCACATAACTTACCTTACCATCTTATTTGGTTCAACTAATCGTGTAATACTTGGAATTACTCAAGCATTACTAAAAGTGAATGCAGTAACTCTGAAAACAATAACATTTCGATATACTAATGTAGTCAAATATGCACTTAGCTGAGTTCCGAACTCACTCCAGCTACTATAATGTTCTCAGGCAACGTAGTGGCTCACAAAAAAAACCATAACCATTATTCTAAGATACTTACCTTGTCATATGTGAGTAGCTGTGCTCTATGCCTTGTTAATGCGGTATAGTACGCATTCTGCAATTCAGATAAAGGCAGTGACAGTATATTGCTGAACCAATAAGGTAGGATAATGGGATCTCTAACATTTTCAGACACGAAACAGTTTATGGAATCAGTTTATCTGTGCCTTACGTATATTGAGCGTGTGTTTACTTATATGCCACGAAAAACGAACCATAAATTCCTGATTACTAGTCACAGTCACAGAAGTAACTAACGCGCCAGAAATTCAACACAATTATGCCCCTCGAGTAAGAAACCACGTGAATTGGCCGCTTGGTATCGCTGCGTACCTTTACAAAAGTACTGCTGTTTTCTTGACGATATGTGAACTCTGAGATATTCTCGCGGAGAAAAACTAAATAATTATAGTACGTTTCTAATTTATTTCGCTTAGGTTTTACGTTTACTAGTCAACATTAAGTTTCTTCCTGCCCGTCATTTTCCGTCTTTTTTTTTTTTTTTTTTAATCTTTGTTGTGCGAAGTTTGACTTACCACGAAAACATTTTCAGATGGCCCAGTTCAAAAGGAAAAGAAACAGCTTAATAATGTCATTTTTGAGTTAGATATACTAACATATATACAGAAGTACACCATACACAATTGAGAGGAAAAACAAGTAAATTAAATTGATAATTAATAAAGCACTTAACTCTGTTTACAAGCGAAGTTATACTTCTATTCTCTCGCGCTAAAAAAAAGCCATCATCAAAATATGGTAATTAGCACATTTTTCAGCGAAGCACAACCATTTCAAGTAAATTTGACTCAATACAGGTTTTTTTTCAGTAGTTTTCCTTTCGAACTGGGTCATCGATATTATTGCCTTCTCTTGAAGCCTGTTCATAATATTGAACAATGGGCTAGTAAAGGTTAAGTCGCGAAACAGATCCACCAATAGTTTGCTAAACAAACGAGCGTAGTTTTTTTCGACCAGTGGCGAACGTTATTCTGGAAACTAAACCACATGCTTGAATTTAGCCGAAAAAAATACTGGGTGCTACAAAATTGCATGTCAATATTTTCGGGGAATAATCCTGTCATGCAGAGGATCAACAAATATATTTTATGAACGTGGGTCCGAAAATTAACCATTTATGCTGCACAGTTATAGTGCATGGTTTGTAGTGCGTAGCGTGCATGCTGGGTCGTCTTACTGTGGAATACCATTGCAGCTATTGCAAGTACGTACCAGAGGAGTCGCATTTAATTGGACGGTAGACATTGCCCGACGTAGCGTTACACACTAACATGATCCAGCATCGTGAGTCGTGAGACCTTCAATACAGAAACGATGCGTTTTTGGAACTTTGTTCAAGAATATTTTTGTTCCACTTAGATGTCATGATATTTTACAACATTCTGTATGTTAGCGAATGATTGTATGAATGAAAGACGATGTGCAGCAACAATGAAAACACTGGAAACAAACTGGTCATACAAAATGTACCACAGATAGCTATGACTCAGTGGCGAAGCGTGAAGTGTTCTAGGGCAAGTGGTGATTAGCAGTGACTGTACAGAACTCTCAGTTGCCTGTGGAACCATTTGACTGGTAGGAGCAGGTACATCCCTCAGCCAGTGGCATGGAAGAGTTCTCAGTAATAAACCTAGGTCTCTGCAACACTACTATCACCTGCTCAAAGTGTATAGTCGGATCTCACACTGCTTGCCTTGGAAAGCGTACACGCTTCGCCATTGCATGCCTACGTAACTTCTTAGTATGTGTTCGTGGACTAGACAGTATTAAAGTAAACGAGACAGTAGGACGATCAAAAATTGTTCGTCGCTGAGGGCGACACGTCTTTCAGCGGCGTGTGATCCGGTGCCAGGACCTGCATGGGGGAGGCACTTTAAAAGTCATTAAAATAGTTTCGACAGCAACCCGCGAGCCCACGACGGCGCTGGTGTGGCACCTTGCCAGTGCGTGTGGCAACCAGGCAGAGCGTGTGTGCCACAAACAACCCCCTTCCCCCCCACCAACCGTCCTGCTCATACCCAACATATCTTCTCTCCGGGTAAGGATTGGTTCACAATTATAAAACATAAGTACAGGACTTGTAACATAACGGTATAAACTATGCACAATAAATGTGCAAAGTTAATTCACGATTGTATTTTTGCTGTAATGTTCTATCAAATTATGATATTTTCCCGACTAGTCAAAAGCATTATTTTCTATAGGCTATGGAATACATATGAATGGCTACTGGAAATACCCGAAATGGAATGATTGGTAATGTAAGGTAAGTGGGCTTTACGTCTTGTCAACAGCGAGGTCATTAGAGACGGTGATACACTCCTTGGTACAATGACAGGAGCTGGAGAGGAGTCGGCCATGACCTTTGTGAAGGAACTATCCCAGAATTTGCCTAGAGCGTTTCAGGAAATCATGGAAAACCGAAATAAGGATGGCCGGAGTTAGAGATCGAACGCAGGTCCTCCCGAATGCGAGTCTAATGTGTTACCGTCGCGCCACCTCTCTCGGTGGAGATTATAGGAAACGTGGAACCAAAACTAGTAATCTGCACACTGTAAAACATTATTTACTATGTTGAAACATGTTTAACAACAATACATATTTCTCATTTACATTGGTTGGATTCTCGTGTATTATCGAGGCAAAACCAAAATGGCGGATATTCAGTAAGTTCTTTGCTCTGATTTGTTCCTGTCCTATGCATTCGGACCAGAAATAAAGTAACTTATTACCATATTCTATGTCAACATCTCTAAGCCGACATGCAAGCCGATCAATATTGAGCAGTTGTGAATAAATAATTTGGAATAGATTAAAATCAGTTACTGTGTGTACGACCTGCATCGGGGTCGCGATGGCCGAACGTTCAGACCATTCAACTCCCCCCCCCCCCCC
>PNEQ01087794.1:0-40062 GCA_003012365.1 Medauroidea extradentata | reverse complement strand
TAAGCGCTGGTCAAAATCTTTCACCCTCTCACTCACGACATATGTCCTATGCTTACTGTTATTATATCAATGAACCTAACTTAAACCTCACAGGCACCCGTACTACTAAAACTGCTACAGTTATGGCTTCCATGAGCAAATTTACATAAAATTTATTTTAAGGGTAAGTGGTGTCGTCATTGAACTCTCGTTTCAGTTTCATTTATGAAATTTTAACTTGTTTAGAGCATAAAATATGTACTGCTAAAATGTCTTATGTCGCAAGCAATTTTATGCTACTTCTGTTACATCAACCATAACTGTCCAAAGTAATTAACACACTAATACGGTCGTTTCTACATCATTTTTTTCTTTAAATAAACCACAGTGTCATACTACAATGTGGCAAGATAGACGAGAACTTGCACAGGTCCCAATAGGTGGCACTACTGTCACATGGTTGGCGCTAGGAGAAGTGGAGGACATCAGTTACGGCCTTGACTCGGCTGTGTGATGGTTGCTCCAACGCGTCATGTCGGGACCCGAGTTACACTATAAAACTGAGGACAGGCGCGTAGAATCGTTTACGTTGAGACACATCTTAAAGAAAAGTAAGTTGATGCACTGTTTAAATGTCAATGTTTCAGAAGCTATTAACGCTGCGATGGGTGTGTCTGAATCAGCCGTAAAATGGATTTTGGTTTTATTCAACACATACGGCAGGGACGCGGCAACCTTTCTGTCAATGAGGGGGAGGGATTACTACAAAAAATAAACGTTTATTTGCATTGTCGTGTGATTTAATCATATGGGTGTGATCTTTCTACATAATCTAAAGTTTATCCTACTGCAAATAAACCAGTGTCATTCTGAAAAAGTTGATGTGTGGAAAATGGGAAAATCTGAGGAAAGAAAGAAAGGTGATGAAATATATATGCCTCCCCCAACTCAGGTTTACTTAAAGAATTGCGGGCAACCGCCCACCTTTTCGGCACGTTCCTGACCTACGAACAAAATATTAAAACGAAGAAGCGTACGGAAAACTATTTTATGAATTTACGTATGCACGAAATTTGAGCTGTTAGATAGTTCCAGTTTTACGTAAGTTAAACAAGGCTTTGCGGGATGAGGGGGATTTAGACTGCAGTAAAGAATTAAAAAAAAAAAAAAAAAACTGAATTGTCGATCAAGTAGGGAGATCGGCCAGTGTTACTATGTTTATCATACTTGATGTTATTTATTCTTAAAATTATTTTATTTAGACATTAGGGACCCCAAACAATCCTTGGTTTTGAGGGGAGATGTCAGCGTGGTCAGAAAATCCTCTCCGAGCGCTGGAGGAGTTGAAAAGGGAGGGGCATCATGCGTGTAGCGATAACGTACATGATACAGATATAACTTGCTGCACTATATACACTTTCACGTAAGCCAGACTCATATACATTTTGTTCCTAAAAATTAATAAATCTGAATTAACATCTGCCCTTTCTGATTTAAATTTCTAACTTTACACAAATGACCTCATAGATCCAAATAGCTCGTATTACACAAATGTCCAATTTGAACCACATGCCCAATTCGCTCCAAATGTCCAACTTGACTAAAATGTAAAATTTAACCGAAATGTCTAGTTTGATCTAAAAATACGATTGGACCCAAATGTACAGTTTGGACAAAATGTCCAAAGTGATATAAATGTCTAATTTTTTCCAAACTTTCCAATTTTAGCCAAATGCCCGTTTTGACTAATACGTCCAATTTCACAATACCGGCCAATTTAACCCGAATTTCTAATTTAAAGAACACGCCCAATTCTACCCAAATTTTCAACTTAACCCAATTGCCCAATTTGACCCAAATGTTTAACATGGCCCAATATCTAACTTACCCGGATGTCAAATTGTACCCAAATCACCTATTTGACTTACATGTCCAATTTGATCCAAATTATTAATTTGAACCCAAGTATCCAAGTTAACCCAAGTGTCCAACTGTACCAAGATGATCAATTCGACCTAAATGTCCAACTTTAACCAAATACCCAAATGTCTAAATTCAACCCAAATGTCCAACTTGACCCAAATATTCAAATTGATCCAAATGTCCAATTTGACCCTAATATCAATATTGACCAAATTTCTTACGTGACCCAAATGTCCATTTTCACACAAACGTCAAATGTTATCCAAATCTCCCATTCGTCCCAAAAGTCTAAATCTTTTCAAATGTCCTGCTTGACCCTCATATTCACTGTGACCGAAGTGTTTAATTTTACCTAAATCTCTCATTGCACCCAAATGTCCTATTTTGATAAAGTGTCCAGTTGTATCCAAATATAGGCTACATTTTGACTCTAATTCTACATTTGACCCAAATGTTTTGATTTGGACCAAATTTATAACTTGGCCTAAACCTCTAATTAACTTTCGACACGAAAATCCTATTTAACAAATATCCAATTTTGCCCGAATCGTAGACCCGGGGCTTGCTAAGCCAGATATTACATTAGGATTGAGGGACGCAAACCGGAGAAAAGTGAACAGATGCCAACGAGTATCTCGGACCTGTTCGTTTGTGTTCTCATGTATCTAGCATGGTCACGTTGTTTTATGTTTTGCGGGCCGACAAAGAACAGCTTATTCCTTAATTTATTTGCTGATCTCCAGGCGGCTTGGCAGGCACGGTTGGCTTAGCGGCTAAGACGTTCGCCTACCACCATGACTACCTGGGCTCGATTCCCGGCGGAGCGACCCGTATTGTTGCATGTGGGCACCGTTGATCAGAGGTTTTTGCAGAGAACAACTGTATTGTTTACTCCACCCCTTCATTCCGGCACTGCTTCATACGCATCCCATAACAGCACAGTTGCATTTCTTCTAACCGATTACCAAAATATCTGCATTCACACTAACTGTAGCGTGGTGTCTGTAACCGATTGTTACCACTGTAGTCACTCGTACAAGACAAATACATTTTTGTCAGCTTTTTCTCGATACTAAATAGTGAAGAAATTGAAGCTGAAATAATTTTAGGAAATATTTAAATGTGTTGTATATTGCCTGCCACGCCAGAAATGTTGTTACAGCCACTGAAACCAAAGTTAACTTTGTACATAATAAATGCAAGGTGGTAGTGACGAATCTTCCAATAAGAGAACTCATGAGTACACTAGTAAATACTTTATTTTTGTACTTGTGCCAACATTTTCCAAGCGTAGAAATAAGTAGTCTTACATTTCAATTTTTCTTGAATTTAAATATTGAAAAAAAGTGAGTTTTTAAAATACGATAATTATAACTGAAATTTTAATTTGGGCAGCTTTTAGTAACAATTGTAATGAAAAGATCTAATTTATAGAACATTTTATAAATTCCGGTTACATAAAAAACTTTTCGTTGTGTGTTTTTATAGATTTCTTGGAGGGAGTTATGGCATGTCACTTCAGTGTGAATAATTTAATTTTATTAGTTCAGGTGGTTTTCATCAGGCTCCTACTATTTGTACGGCACAGTAGTATTTAATAGTTCCTTTTGGTTCGAGGGAACTGAAATCGTATTTGAGCATGGGACCTCGGTCCACAACACATCAGGTAGTAACACTACACCAAAGTAGTGTACTTTATAGAAATTGCCATGCTACTGTATAAGGGCGACTTCCTCCGAGTCAAGATTTCTTGATAGTTGGAATGCCGAGGGGATAGTCGAGTGTGCGAGTGGAGCAGCACGTGACGATGGTGGCGTCGAGTAAGGCAGACTGTGACGTCAGAGTTGCAAGTAAGGGCGTACCCAGGATTTCTGTTCCGAGGCTGTAAGGGCCGTCGCTAGGGCGTGACAGGGGTGGAGATAATTGGGGGGGGGGGTTCCGAACTTGGAAAAGTTATTAGGTAACACCGACCCCCCCCCCTAATAAAGCGGTGGTTCCGGGGGACCCCTACCAGAAATATTATTTCAAATCAAGATGCAAAATGATAATATTTATGCATATTCCGTATGGAAATTGACTGCATGGAGGGGTCAGGACTCCTTGGAACCTACTGCCAAAGTTTTGCTGTATAATTTGGTATTTATAACATTACAGTCTTAAATCCTAACTGTCAAATTTACGCCACAAGTGTAAGTAAAACAGTAATAATATCGTACAGGAAAATAACCATTATAAAACAATTTTTTTCGAGGAGGTAGTGTTTCAACCTCCAAACCCCCCTCTACCTTGGGTGTGCCACTGATGGCCAGCGAATGTGCCCTAGGGGGAGGATATTTCGTGGAAGGTTATGGAAAAATAAATATTAGAGTGCGATTGAAGGACACGTAAGGTAAGGAGAATCAGGCGGGACCAAGGGAAAGAGAGAGAAAGATAAACGTGGGAACGGACATTATTTTCCATAGACATTTCGTTGTGTAAACCCGTACGTGTATAAAGCAACCAGCAATTTCTACAGAAGCTAACCGTGAGTGGCCTGCAGTGTTAATATGAAATGTAAATATCGATACTATTTCATTCAATTAAATGAGTGAGTGAAGAGATTTTAGTCATTCCATATCGTCTTGGCCCTTAAGACTCGAGTTCAGTCGCCATATTAAATTTCATTATTTTTCACTTTTTGGAATTCTGAGAAGAAAATTGTTAAATTTGTGATTATACCTCAAATTCTATTTACATTTCGCTACAGTACAGACCTTGCGAATTATGAATATAAAAAAATTTACCCGACAAATTGCGGTGTAATTATAAGTTAGCAGCTAAATCGCAAGGTCTGTACTGTAGCGAAATGTAAATAGAATTTGAGGTATAATCACATATTTAACCATTTTCTTCTCAGAATTCAAAAAAAGTGAAAAATAATAAAATTTAATATGGCGACTGGAACCGAGCCTTAACGCTGGTGAGGGATGATATGAAGTATGGTGCGGTGCCGGAATGAAGGGGCGGGCGAAACGGGACATCCCCGAGAAAACCAGCCGTTCAGCGGCATCGTTCAGCATGATTCACACATGCGAAAATACCGGGACCGACCCCGCTGGGAATCGAGCCCAGATCGCCTTGCTGAGAGGCGAGTGTTCTAGCCACTGCGCCAACCGTAGGCTCCTTCTTTCAGTTAAAACCACCTACATTCTTATGACGCCATTATAACAGATTCTCTGTTTCACATTAGTTTATTAAAATTTTACAGCTACTTAAGAGCAATAACTTTTAAAATATAATATGTGTGACAATGCAAGGTAATCTTGGTTTTAAAATGTAACATAAATATTCGTTTCATAGTTTGCGCATTTTGACTTTCGTTGTGTCGTATATCACAAAATATTAATAATTGTTGCCATTAATAGCTGTTAAACTTTAACAAATTACTAAACATAGAGTAACACTATTAAAATAGTAATGTCGTTAATTTCAATTACAACTGTGTCCTTGAATTTTCGTCAGCAGAAAGGTGCAGAATACAGAGCATAGCGGTTAGAGAGAGAAAGCCACTGCGTATACAAGTTACCTGCCTTACGGAGGCGGAATTACAATAGGTATTTATTAAAACCTGTGTAATGTGCGCCGATGAATTGCATATGCAGTCTAAGCCTTAATTTCGATGTGTATATATATATATATATATATATATATATATATATATATATATATATATATATATATATATATCTTAAAACCCAATCGATAAATATGCTTTAAATATTTCTACAAGTGACGTTGTGTTCCTGAAGTTACTTGGCTGCTGCTATTGACAACTTTTCCCTATCTCGAAGGTAAAAAGAAAAAAAAGTGGGGGGGGGGGACATTGAAACAGACGACACTAATATAGTCATCAATAGTAATAATAATAATAATAATAATAATAATACTTTTACACATAGTGCAATAAAATGTCACATTATATTTGTAGCTTTTTTAAAATGGGAAATTAAACTGTGACCCTATTGTATTTTGTTCACCTATACCGTTAACGTAATTTAAAGAATTGTATTTCTGTTTTAGAAGAGAGGTTTGTATTTTTTTAAAACGACAGTCTAATAAACCCTGTTTTACCCATTTCAGATATTTACAAGCATGCTTTAACGGACGAGCTGGATTTTTTTAAATTATAGGCACATAGAACTAACAAAGCGTCTTAATTTTTTTGTGAAACTAATAAATTGTAGCAATTCTTTATTACCTCTTGGCGAATGATTATATAAATGCTTTTGTACCAACAAATTTTAAGAACAACTTTTATATTTCAACGAATACAGAAAATTAAAACTATATTTCTCACATTTAATAGTATGGCTATCAAATATCCAATCTAAAGTTGAAATTTTTCAAATTTTTAACCCGCACTTATGAATTTAATTAAGTTACATGTTAAAAATAGTTTTAAATTTTGTATTTGACAGTAAACTTTATGGCAGCAAGAACCTTAAAGTGCCTACCTTCCTGACCATTAAATTGCGTTATATGAACTTCGAAAAAAAGGTTCTTTTAATTATTCCTTGTAAGCAACAGATTTTCTAATTGCGAACAGTATTTAAAATATGAACACGGCATGGATACTAAACATAGAAGTTTCATGACTTTACTAAGTTTTATACGTGTACTAGTCTAATGAATTTTGAAGGAAAGAATATTATATACTGATCAAATAATATTATGTTTATAATAAATATTATATATTGATCAAAAATATTTAGATTGCCACAAATATAAAAACTACGTTAACAAAATCCGGAAAGGTTAAGAAACTTCACTGTGTATTCTGCGTGCTGTTTAAGCTAATATTCGGCGAAAAAGTCCCTGTGTCACGTGTTACTTAAAACGTTCAAATGAAGTTTATTCTGAAAATATAAACACATCGTAAACAGATTTAACAAAAGTCAAATGAACGTACGGAGTGCTATAAGCGCACCAAGTTTGATTGAATGCAAGAAAGTGGTTCCTCAGACACCTCGAGTGTTCGTAAAGCTTACAAATAGCCGCCATTTCGTAAAAGGGGTTCAGTATCAACAATATACATAGACGGCAAGTATTCTTACAAACTGGGTCTTTTATAAGTAAATAATGTTAATTTGTGATTACAAAACTTTAAATAGACCACCATTTTGAAAATATTTATATGGCAATAACAAAATACATGTCATCTATTAATGTTACTAATTACTTCATGTGTACCATGTTTTATCAAATTATTTAAAATACTTCCCAAAATAAGTACTGTTTGCTAAACAAAATGAAACAGCACCGATTTGAAAATATTATTTTCACATAAACGAAACATAAATGTCAAATCTCTGTACTAAGTGTATCGAGATTGATGAATTTCAGACAGATAGTTCCTGTCTTCAAAAATTTTCAATTTAGTGAAACATTACTTGTTTTCGTAACATAGAACGCATTTATTAGAACTTTAGAAATCCTTTAGAGCATTCGTTTAGAAAATATATAAGTGTAGATAAATTAAATTTCCACCACATTTTGTTTAGCAGTATAAATGGTATTGTATTAACTATCGCAACACTTCTTATTAAGTATTTCTTTTTAATGACAACTTTCGATTATTTTGTATGGATAAAAATCCGAAAAATATTATTTTCGAAAGAGTACAGAGCTGCTAAATTAACAACAAGCAAATTAAAGTGCACGTTGTGATCTGTCCCACTTGATTTAGACAGTTAGGTACAAGAGCATATTTTCCTCATCATGAGTCTATGCCGCTTCCTCTCCTCGACTCTTTGCCCCGAGAAGCTCCGGCACGAGCGCTTGCTACCCTGTCACCATGGCGCGCCAGAGATTCCTGGTTGCTGCAGTCCTCGTACGTTTTCTTCTTCTCTTACCCCCTCTTCCCATATCTCTGTATATTTTTTATTATTTCATCCCCGGGCGCGAAGTCCGAGTCGCGGCGCCCGTGTATTTCCCGGGGGGCGACGCAGACCTACAAACCAAGGTTCATACTCACTCACCTATGCATTAAAGTGCCGGGGCCCCAGCAGGGGTGCCCCTATAGGAGCGCCTACCATGAAGGAAGGCCCACGCCATGTTGGAAAGGGGGGTTGAATGGGGGAGGCCAGGGACCGAAATAAATGTGAGTAACGAACGGCACGCTGCGCATAGGCCCTCGTTCTTGTTTGTCTTCAAATCATCATTTCGGAGTGAATAAAAACGTCCGGCCAGATTTATTAAATTCTTTGGTGCGGAAGCGTATTCGGGGTGAGTTGTGGAGGGGATGAAGGGGTGTTTGAAGCGTTTCCCGACGAATCTCGAAGAGCTCGTTACTCTTTATTCCAGCGCCCGGCTCCCCCGTCGTCACGTTATTCACTCCGAGGTGTCGCTAGGATTGACTCGGAGCTCCAGCTCGCTCCGTCGAGCAACTGCTGTGAAATGTTAATGTGTTTCGGTCCCTCGTGAAGCTATGTCATTGTGTTGTTCTCACCTGCGACTGACCTTTACGGTACAAATACGAGGGAGACTTTTGGTACTTTGTTTTTAAAAATTTTGTCAGTTCAAGCAGATGTATATTAAAATATACTTTTATTTTATGACAACTCTACCAATAGTTTTGTTTTGCAGAATGCCCACCATTTCGTATGTTTAAGGGAACTGCATAAGTTCATAAGTAAATATCAACTTCGAAATCTGGTTGGGTTTAATTTTTATATTCTTTCGACAATTTATCTGCTAATTGTATTAACTCAATTGTTTATAAGTTATTTTTATTGCCAAAGGTGTTTATCTTACGTTAAAACATTTGATGTAAAATAAACACAGTCGAATTTCGAACTCACAAAAAAGTGTATTTAAAGTAAATTTATTCTTAATGATTTCATAAACATTATGCATGATTTCAATAGTATTTTTTTGTAACTACGTGGGTAAAATTTTTAATATTGGAGTTCCAGTGATATTGTAATTTATTTTCTTTGATATAGGTCTACCAATGAACTTTACACATATTTGTTAATAAGGCCCAAGTGATATATCAGTTGCTCATAGCATTTTATAGGATATTTATTTTTAATTTTATTAAAAAGTTTTCACCAAGTAGAATTTCCCTACTTGTACAGTAATGTTAACTTCACAGCGAAGAAGAAATAAATACTAAAATTCAGTAAGATGTAAATTGAAACTAACAAGGAAAATTGAAATATGATGAGTCAACTGCCAAGAAAACAAATAGGCCTTTTGAGTTGACTGCCAATCGTAATCAAATTATTAATGATTATTGAGAGTTAAATCCAAAAATAAAATATGCTGACCCTCGTTAAGTATTTTAGTGATTAAAAACAATAATTCCTAATCCTAAGAAACATATAGGTAGGTGTTCCTTGGGAAGATATGAGCGGATATCATGTAAAGAATATTCCCAAGCAAAGATGAATTAGAAATATGAAATCGTTTAGTAATACAATTTATCTGTAAGGTTTCCAATCTTAATGTTTTTAATGACCAATTGCCATTTCAATAATACCATAACAATTTACTTAGCTATATGTATATGGTCTCAACTCATTATTTACTTCTATATAATGTTGTAGTAGACAATGTTACAAAAAGTATTTAAATATTGTTTTTCTGTTTTCGCATTTATGGAGTGTCGGTTTAGTTCGATTTCTAGGTCGTATTTCACTAACTATATTTTGATAACGTCAAGAACATCGATGTAAGGAGATTAATCGCTGGCAGCCTGAGAATGATTCTCATGCAATACTATACACGCATCCAGTATTTCTACTTCGACTTCATATTAGCCATGTTGAACGGCGAAACTACAGGAATATTGCTAATATAGTTTTTCATGGGTTACAAGTTAAGAAACAGAGCATCTATTTGATAACTTTGAATCCGTCTTCAACTGAGTTTCGAGTCGTATAATACTTCGACACGGTAGAAATAATGCTACTCTATTTAGTACTGTTAGCGTATCATGTATAAATACGTGTATTCCGTTTCAGAGTCTCCGATTCTTTACGACTTCTAAGCAGCCAGAAACTTTTTTTTACTTGCCACGCGCAATAGTATCAATTTATGTGAAGCTAAAACGTTTTGATCTGACAGCAATGTAGTCCTGTGTACATCGATACGCACAACAAATCGTAAAGTTGTAATAAACTGTCATCACCAACGATCTCAGTACACAAACAGTTAAGCGTTTAATTGCCAATTACAAAGAAAACTGAGTTTGTTCCGCAAAAAAAAAACTTTTAATTGGGAAGCGAACATTTCCTACGGAAGACTTTAAAAGTCACGGTAGTCCTTTTAAAATTATAAATCCGACAACAAAAAGGAAGGCATATTACAACAGTTATAAAGAATATTTAGACATGGCAAATGAGCAAAAATATCAGATGTCATATTGTGACGCACAATGAAAAAAAAAAGTTATTTTGTATATAAATCGTGTATATGACATTTATTAATATATCAAATGTGTTAATAACGCAACTAGCCAACACTTGTATTAGGCTATACAGCTTACTTCTTGACGTCAACTAATACCACATCCTGGCATCACAGACTCAAGTGTTTTTATATTTAACCAGCGATATATTCCCAGTTTCTGCCCAAACTTGCTGTAAAAGTTAAGCCTGGGTTTTACCATATATTTTATACTTAATAATTTAGTTTTATGTACAAAACCAAGCATCTTTACGAAGACCAAGAAGTCAGAATGAAACACACTGCTCTATGTTACATTTTAACATACACAGAAAATTTGATATTTTTTCTTACTAAAATGCCAGTTACCATTGCAATTTTAGAAGATTAATTCGAACGTACACATAGCTGGAAGTTGTAATACAAGCACTTGCGGTTAAATTTATCGTTTGCGTTTATGCGTGACGTGAAAACAGAAACATTCATTGACAATTCCTTTTAAAATATAACATTTTTAAGCCTGCAAGTATTTGTTGTTGTTCAGTTAAAGTAAAGCACCGTGTGAAAAAATTGAAAGTGGTCATGAGATCATTATCTGTGTATTTTTCTATGCTTTGTATCATAGCTCTACAAGTATTTTTAAGGAATTCAATTATATTTAGGGCTATTCCAAAATTTTGAAACATTTCCCTCACTCTTTAAAACCAAATTTTATTCCGTGAGAATTTTTCCAAACTCTTTACCTAAGACAAGAGTTAAAAATACATAATTTACCACATATGAAATAAAAATAAAACAGTGTTTCTGTAGAACAAATTAATTCTTATCTAAGCAGTGTGAATGTATAGGCGCCATGCGAGGAACAAGTACTGCGCCATGCGATATAACGTACAGTGTCTGAGTGTAACAAGTAGTTGCAACTCACCTTCGCAGCACACAGGTGGTGCACATCGTTACTGCAGTCACCTAGCGAACATATGTAAAGATATATTAACACAAATATTTTTAATTGTCTATCACGTTGTATATACGGCATTGCCGGGTGTAGTAACACAAAATAAATAATCCAGAGTTAATCATCTATTCCTTTTCGAATTAAGATTCTCAGGTAAAGCAGCGAGAGTTGTGAATAAAGTAAGTTATTCGCGTTAAATAGACAGTTTACAACTGTAAAATTGTACGTTGTGGTTTTACTTTAAAGTAAAACAGTATGATTTTTTTTTTACTTTTCAGCAAAGGAAAAAAAAAGAAATATTTGGATTCTTACGAAAGATTCTCTAACGCGTAATTAATTGTTTTATTTGGTGGGGGGAAATACGATCGTAAAAAATATTAAGTACACTTCTTGAACATTTCCGACTGTAAAAAACAGAGAAACATATTGTCTGACGGAATCTAAATGTTTCAGACATAGTAATACGCGAAAAAATTATAACGTGTTTGGATATGAGAGTATTATTCAAAGAAATTTTGAAAATAGTACATCAGCAAAGAAATATATAATAACGAAGGGTTGACGCTTGTTTAAGATTGTGGAAAATAGGGTGTCATCATACTTTCAAGAGTATGTAATACTATAGAAACCTGGTACATGTTACCAGGTCATTATTTTCATTCATAATTCCGTTCAAACACTAATATTTACTGTGGTCACACTGATAATACGAAGTTTCTTCTACTTTATTTCAGTAAAATGTCGTGAGCGAGTAACCACGTAACTTGAAAGATTTCTAATTTTGCTAAATATCATCATAATATTTGTTGTGAGAAAACATCTTACTTTTGTTCTCAGTGAAGATACAACTTAAAAAAGCTTTCTCAGGACTTGTTTTGAGATACGTATGATGAAATCAGCTCAAATTATCTATGACGCTCTGCATAAATTTTCCAGCCAATCAATTTCCTTTTAGCCGAATAATTACACTGTAAAAATATTAAAATACAACCACTTAGATTTAAATTTAAATAACTAAATGTTTGCGACTATTATTATTATTTTACTTAACAAAAATAAAATTTTACCAACCTGACCGCGTATATTTCGCTTACCTACAGGTTGACCCATGTCTGAATAAAATTATATATATATATATATATATATATATATATATATATATATATATATATATATTCGTACGTAGATAGATATGATGATAGAGATTATGGTTTATCGCGAGAAAACTTTACTCTTTGCTGGGTTTCAACACACGTTCAGCTTACTACAAGATTGTTGGCTTTAGCTTGTACTTAGAGTAGTTACCCTAGTTGACTGAACCAATAAGAATCCTGGTATCGTAATATTTGATACCTGTTATAGGTCTGCAGACAACTACATTGATTCAGATGTATATCACCGAATCTTACATGTTGCAAGAAGCTACAGCTTATTAAAGGATATGTTGGCACAAAACATTTTCGCGATATAGGGCCTACCATCATTAGAGACGATGGTTTATCGCGGGAAAATTTGACTGTTTACTGGGTTTCAACGCACGTTCAGTATATGAAAATTTTCACCTGTACACGGAGCTGTTACCCAATTTGACTGTACCAATAAGAATCCCGCTATTGGAATATTTCATACCTGTTGTTTGTCTGCAGACAGCTACGTTGTGTCAGACGTATATCACCCAATCATACATCACAAAAAACTACAGTGTTTTAAAAAGTATGTTGGCAAAAATTATTTTCGCGATATTACCATCACCTCTAACCATCATCTCTAATCACAGGTAGAGACCCGAATATTTCGCGGGTTAAGCGACCTACCGGTTAAACACCACAGTCCTGCAACTCGTTCGTTGGATAACGCTCCAGTGAGTGGCCAGTTGTACATCCGACAAAGTAGCGCGGGAGTTCATAAGCAATTTGGTCCAGATGTTTCAAGGACTAGTGTCATAAACAGCGGCCAAACCATGAACGTAACGCACATGCACAGGAGTTAAAAATATTAAGTCTCCTCAAGTGAATTTGCGAAATCTCTGGGTCTCCAGCCATAGGCCATTATTAGAGATACGGATATTTCGAGTATTCAGTAACCTGCTGGCTGGACTCACATGCTTGTGCACTCTACGTCCTCAGCTGTTAGATCATTGGCGGCTGCCTCAGTAAGAGGCCGGTTGTACGTCTAGCGAGAGAGTCTGTGAGTGTTTTCGTTTAGATTGATATTGTTTCCATGTCCCCAAAGGCGAGTTTAAAAACAGTGACCCATCGCGGAGTTAACTCACTTATACAGGAGTTTTAAACCTAACTTCTCAAATGAATTCGCGAAATTCCTGGGTGTCTTGCCATCATACAAGCAGGGTGAGATAGCAAGTTAATTTTAGAAATGATTACATCACCTCACATAACACTGGTAGTTAAACTGACTGGAAAGTATGGTTCTGTGATTAAAACTCTCATCGTGATGTAAAATAATCTAAACAGTCTAAAAAAATTAAACTTTTGACTGCGACGTCCACCTTTTCGCGAATGATAGGGGGCACTTTGGCGACCACAAGCTATCCAGTTGTATAGCTGACTTATTATATTGTATTCGCGAATTATTCAGCTGTATCGTCTTCTTTACCCGCAATGGCAACCTATATGTGTATCAGACAACGACATTTTCCCCTGTTTGAGTGTCGTCTTCTTCTGTTACATAAAACCTGTTCGTTCTCGTTGGCGACATATTTAGGTATGTTTACCAATTCGCCTATGTTGACAAACATTTCGCTGGCCTGCGACTGTGACCTCGTCGGCTGTGAATACGATTACTTCGATGCTTAGACTTAGTCCTTAGCTGTTTGTACATTCACTGTTTTTTGGTGAAAATATTTTTGCGCCAACTTTTTTCATTTCGTTGCGTGCAATTCCTAGCTGTGCTTCATGGATATTGGCAGTGTGCCTTTGTGCAGTGGCTTCACTCATTTGACTGCGTCTATCAGAATTAGGTTACTACATTACCACACGTCTGTGTTTAGCGGGTATAACCACAATACGACGAGACTTATATATAAAATCACTTACTATGAAGCTGGATCGTAAATCACTGCAATAAATTGATGTAAATTTATCTTCACAATAATATAAAGGAATCTAGCTATTTGTGTACCTATCCGACAGTTACTTACCGCTTCGCCTGTGTTGGAGACTTTTACAAATAGCTTGTGGTGACTGATTCGTGTGTGCTTTTTAAGTCAAATCTTTCACTCCCATTGTAAAAAAATTTCACACAATTCTGTGGTGTTTAGTTAAAGTGGTATTATTCGAAAAAATTTAAGATGTACAAGAGGGTAATGAACATGTTATTTTCTACATCTG
This sequence comes from Medauroidea extradentata, assembly GCA_003012365.1. Classification (NCBI taxonomy): domain Eukaryota; kingdom Metazoa; phylum Arthropoda; class Insecta; order Phasmatodea; family Phasmatidae; genus Medauroidea; species Medauroidea extradentata. The sequence continues at coordinate 25,428 of PNEQ01087794.1, read as the reverse complement.
GGTAAAAGGAAAGGCAAAAGGGAAAGAAAATATTTAAGTTTGTGTTTCGGTGCATTCTATTATGCTCAATGTCCCTTCAAATTTTTCTTTTCGATTTGCTAGAAATTATTATTATTGTTTTTTAACCCAAACACCACAGATTTTATCCTTTATGTCTGGCGACGAACTTTTCGGCTGTGACTACTATCTATTTCATTACATCAGCGACCCTTTCAGTCTACATGCAGTGACTGTAAGTTGAAATACGGGCTCATATGTTACGACTATGGCATTTTCAAACTTACCGCCAAACTTCATGACCGTGACGTCAATCTTTTTGCAAGTGGTGGTGACATATTGAACTGTGGTGTACTCTTCGCTAGCGTCGGAGGCCTTGTCTCTCGTTGACGATCTCTGCTCATGTGGGGTCAGTCAGTTAGGACTGAGATGACCACCTCTTCGGTTGAACCTGTGACCTGTTTATCTGTATTAAAGCCATCTTCAGGTGAAATGCAACCTTATTGGCTTTGACTACGAGCGCTCTCTTTTCGGAGGCCTCTTTGCACGCTCAGGGATTGCTACAACTGAGTCTTCGGTGCCGCTTCTGATACAACGAATTCCACTTTTAATTTGGTAATGGTGCTTCATGAAGCTCATGAGTGTAGAATATTTTTTTCTGGGCGTGTATGGTTTTATCATGTAAAAATAAAACACAAAGTAAAATTAGTGTTTCTGTAAGCATCTGATATTACGTTTCAAGGCGGAACAATTTGAACATGTTTGAAGTGGCATACGTAAGCCAACATGGCTGCTTACATAAGAGGTAAAGTTCACGAATATAATTAATAGACCAGACTTTCCGAGAAATTGTGTGGGTATGTTACGACTCACGAGGGGGAAAGTGTAGAAGAGAAAAACGAGTCCCGCGTCTGTTGACTTAAAATTCGAAGTCCGTGAGAGTTTAAAGAGGAATAGAAGCGTTGGAAAAAACAAACCATAAAACTGTGGATGCAATAGGTAAAGAAAATGAATGGTTACAATAGAGTGGCGAAGGGTAAATAAAGGAAAATAGAGTGATATTTATTTCTTATTTAATAGATTACAACTTATCAGTCGGATGGATAGTGTAATATTCAAGTTGGTTCTCAGAGTTATTTAATATTGACTCTAGAAGTCGGGCGTAGGAAACAAGCATGTTATTTCATAGAAAAACATTTATATTTTTTTAAGTAATATAAAAGCGAATGAAACAGTCATGATTTGTACAGTTTATCGAGTTGACTTTTTCCTGTACATCTATGTTTATGGTTCAGTGTTTTTTAATGCACAGTTTTACGCATTTTTTCTCGTATTGGTAACTAGAACAAAGAATTTTAAGGTTATGTTTCTAATGTAGTGTTAAGACACTCCGCTTGAATTTAACTCTATCTGTGCTATCTCTTCATACGAGAAACTGTCATTCATTATACACAATGTGTAGTTAAATAATTCTAAAAAAACCAAATTGAATGTCTCAACAGATAATGTAGTACAGTGGCCAAATTCCTTACTTTATTGAATTTTGAAGAACAGTATCATTCGAAGAAAGACGTTAATTTATATTGATTAAAATAAGGTTACCAGTTTTATTTAATAGGGTACATAGATTCAGCTGTGTTAAGAAATGTTTCTAAATGTAGGTTAAATCTAAACATAAAAAAATTTTTCTCAGTGGCCACTGGGAGGGTGACGTAAGACGACTATGTTTTAATTTTTATTTACAATAAGTTCCTGAGATGGGTAACACAAACACAACTCTGCAGATACCACCACAATTCCACAACTTCCTTCGGTTAGTTTACAACTGTATAGTTAAAAATTATTCTAATAGTATGTTACCGCTTAATTCCAATACGTAGATTGACCAATGTTTTAATTCTTCCTTTGAAGATATTTTTTCACTGTCCTGAGCTTTTAAATTTAGGACCGAGATACTAGGAAATTCTTCCTCCAAAATTTTGCAACAATAATAAAATGTTTGAACGGATCGTTCTGTTTTGATTGATTTGCTACAATGTGTTCATTAGCATGGATTATTGGAGATAAAGAAATAACTTATCTCTACATATAAAAATAAAAGCTGACTGACTGACTGATTGACTGACTGACTGACATATCAAACTGCAGCCCAAACCACTGGACCTAGAATCGTGAAAAATTTTGTGGGGGTTCCCCTCAGGTCGTAGGCGAGCACTAAGAAGGGATTTTTCGAAATTCGACCTCTAAGTGGGTGAAAAGGGGTGAAATGTGTTTCCGAAGAAACGTCGATAGAGCTCGAACCCGAAGGCCAATCGTCGTGATTTTTACTTTAATAGGATACTCGTAAAAATGCATATTAGCCATTTTGAGGATTTTTCGAAGTTCAACATTTAAGGGGGTGAAAAGACTTTAAATGTGTTTCCAATCAACTATCGATATCTATCGAACACTTCGGGATAGAGAGTTCATATTCACTTCAAAATATTGCTTACGTAAATACCCAAAAAGTAGTTTTAGGTTTTTTTTTAATTCGACCCCCGGACAGTAAAAAGGGGCAAAATATGTTTTTTATGAATCGTCTATATCTTTGAAACACAATTGGTTATCGTCGTGATTTTAACTTTAATTGGTTAATTTTACAAATGTCTATAACAGTACTCAAAGACGTTTCGAAATTCTTTATTTAAAGGGGTGAAAATACATGAAATGTGTTTTCGATTATCCTTCCATATCTGTCGAATCAATCGAGATATCGAAGTGCTCTTTGCTTTAAATTGGTGCTTATGTAAATATTCCAAGTACCCTTTAAAATATATTTTCTGAATTTGGCCCTAAACTGGTTAAAAAAGGGGTAATATGAGTTTTCGACTCACATTCGATATTTATCGATCCCATAGCTTTTTATACAGCGACGTGATTTTTGTTTAGGATTGATGCTTACTCAAATACCTAAAAAGTAATTTCAGGAATTTTCGAAATTCGCCACCTAAGGACGTTAAAAGGGGTGAAAAGTGGTGAAAAGCGTTTTCAATTAATCGTCGATAAATCTTGAACCCAGAGGGCTAATGTTGTGTTTTTTACGTCCACGAGATACCAATAAAGTATTCTAAAACGTGATTCAAAGGTTTTTCGAAATTTACTCTCTTAGGTGGTGAAAAGACCTTGAAAGTGTTTTAGATAAATCCTCGATATCTATCGAACCCGTCGAGATATACAATTAAGTTTTGCTTCAGGATGATGATTACAGAAATTATCGCAAAACGGTTTTCAGATTTTTCGAAATTCGATTTCTCAATACTGTGCAGGGGTGATATGTGTTTTTTTAGTGAATGATTTATTTTGATTCGACTGAACGGGCTAGCGATGTGATTTACACTTCAGTTGGATACTTATACAAATGTTTAAGATGTAAATTTAAAATATTTCAAAATTTGACACCCAAAAGGGTGAAAAAGCACAAAATTTGTTTTCCATCAACCCACGATATATATCTAACCAGTAGTGATATTAAGGTGTTGTTCGCGTCTAAGTGATGCTCACGTAAATATTTAAAAAATATGTATGTATTTTTTTTCTTTGTAAGAACGTGATTATTAAGAATATAACTAAGTTGGTCAATATTCAAGGCAGACGATCCGAAAAGCAGGAACTAGCAGCGAGAAACAACCTATACAGGAGTTTCACTCTACAGTAACCTATCGAGACGTGGTGTTGTACAACCTCTATGAGCCCAGGACACAGATTTTTTTTTTTGATTTTTTTTTTTTCATGAATTATTTCGACGTTACGTGACGCAGTTGTTTGTTACTCAGGTCTAAATTCCGGCAGGTTCTGGGCTCGAATTACGTTAAAAGCTACGTGCGAACGTTCAATTTTGACACACAATAACTACAAGGCAATTTACATGTAGTTGTTTAATGGGGTAAAATTGCAGTTCGCTTTACACTTAGGTTCCCCTACAACATCAGCTGACATATCGTCGGTATACTGCCATAAGTGATTAAGTCATTAATGTTATTTTGTTTAAAAACACTATTAAATTGTAGATATTAACAAAAATGTGGTACGTTTTTATACTGTGACGCAACAGTACGAAATGACGAATATACTTAAAACTTGGGCAATTGTTTGTGAACAATATATACATATTCCTAGCATTTTTATCATTTTATCTTATTTTGACTGGGTCACATTTGGCAGTAAAACGACGATATATCATCTCACTAATATTAAATTTGTTGTACCAAATACGTTTCCGTGAAACCTTTACCCACTGAAACTTTGTAATAGCAATAAAGTTCCAGTGAATATGTTGAAAATATGTAATTGAGGGCACCGTCACCAATGGATGTACACAGGATAAATAATATATTTTTCATTCGATTCAACTCTTACCTTAGGTGTCTGTAACTACCCCACAGCGTCAAATTGGCAGGGTTATAAATAAGGTTCAGGCGAAGTCACCGTTAACGTCAGGGACAAATTTAAGACTGCTTTTCGCGTGGATAGTTATAGCTACTTATCCTACTGCAGAACTAGCCGCTTGGACAATCTAACATTTGATGACTGAAGTACCAATCTTGAGTACAAATATTCTTCAATTAATGTAAATATTACCCGCATTTGCGAATAATACTCGCGAGCAAAGCCGCGGGGGACTGCTAGTATAATATAAGACTTGTGTGAGCTCTCAACATTTTCTGTCGCGAGTAGTAAAAGCGTAATGATAAGATAAAATATACCGATTGCCAATGAGTACACGTATTCATTAGTGCATTCATCGTATAGAAATATTGGAGTTTGTCGTATTTTTTTAAAAAAATATAGTAAGTTAGTAAGTGTCGTACCAGTATGCTGATGTTTTACTGTGTGCCCACAGATATTTGCGTACACCAAAGAACGATACGGAATGCGGCACTACAATGGAGAGGCACCTGAATGGGTAGGGCAGGGAAAACGGGAGATTCTGCAGAAATCTCGTCGGCCAGCGACATGTCCGGCACGATTCCTTGCATGCGAAAATCCGGGGACCGACCCCGCTGGGAACGATCCCAGATCACCTTGGTAGGAGGCGAATGGTCTAACCACCCGGCTACCGTGGTCCCGCTATTTTATGAGATAAAACTGATACATATCTACTATCCATGTGAATGTAAAACCTATTCACAATTCGTATTTTATTATAGTTGTCTACCTTGAGTTAAATCAGCACAAAAACTTATATTATTACTCACTATAAACATAAATTTTTGATTTATATAAATTTACGCATTATAATATGTTAACTATAATCAATCACAATAACTTTGAAATTTATAACCGACGAAACTGAACATACTGTGCACAAATTTGTAAGAACTAAAATTAATTAAATATTAAACAATTTTTGTCAAAACAACACAAAAATCTGTCCCTAATCTGTGTAGCTATTAGAACGGGGCTTTTTTAAATGCAAAACAGGAAGCACAGTGACTCAAATCGACGAACATAATTTTCGGTTAATTAGACAATCATAATTCAATCTCAGGTTGTAATGATAAACAACGTAAACAAAAAATAAATGAATTCCCTCGAATATCCAAATTTATATTTTCCTTTCTCTTTTGTACTAGAGCAGCAAATATTACCAACATACACGGCGGTTTGTTATATTGTTACACAGCTATGTAAGAAACTGTTGTTAGGGGCTATTTTTTGTTACCATGAACTTTTTTTTTAGTCTTGTATCACGCGATAACGTTATTCACTTTTCCTGTAATGGGTATCGATGCATACGGCATTCTAAATGTGGTCAAATGTGCGGGATCAAGGCCACTGAAAAATAGGATGGTTGGGCGGGGGAAGGTGCTTAAGGGAACATGTGTTTTGGGGGGGGGGGGGGGTGCGAGAGTTCCCCAGGGCCCGTAGCTCAATCGCGCCTGCGGTGGGCGGCTATGTTGCTGCGCTTTGTTGCGGTCACAGCCAGCAACATTTGCAGTTGCGCCCGCACTCGCCTAATTGGGCCCAGTGCGTGCTCGCGGCCGGGAGCGATAATGTGAGAAAGGATGCGGGTTGGTAGGGGTGGGCAGAGGGAGGGGCTGGGTTGGGGTTGGACGCGAACTCTGCCAGCTGAATAAACAATTCGCGGGGGTCGGTGCGAATAAAACGATCAGCCGGGTGTGAAATTCGGTGCGTTCGCGACTGGAGAGTGAACGTGGACTGACCAATGAGGAGGCAGAAGGGAGAGTCACGGACATCGTAAAAATCCTGCCGAGCGAAGGTTTCGGAGGTATTTGATGGAAGGCCTGCTGACTGCCGAACAAAACCATCGTTTTGCGGCGGCTTTGCATGGCTTGCCGCAGAGACCGTGCTACTGTTCGAGATTATCGGTTGTTAAAACTCGTTTTACAACATTATCAGCCATCGGCACATCGGCGTAGTTACTGACGTGCGTTGATAAATGTTAGCGTAGAATCCCCGAGCAAGGTGGCACAACCGTTACAACATAGGACTCGCAGTCGGGAGAACCCAGCTTCAAATCCCGTCTCCAATAATTCTAATTATTTCGGTTTTTTACTTCCCGAAATTTATCCAGGCGAATTTTGGAATGTTTTATTAAAAGAGGCCACAGCCGACTACTCTCCTAGTTCTTGTCCGTTTGTCAAGTTGAGTAAACGTGACTAATGTCCTCGCTGTCAATGATAGTGAACCCTCTCCCTCCTCCCCACTTCAAATAAAATAAAATTTGCATCAAATCGAAAAATAAGTTCTGCTAATATAAGCTTTGTAACAGAGAATGCATGGACGGTAAATATGTTTAATCGTATATAGGTTTAGTACGTTCGTTAACAGCATTGCCAGTTAACTAGAGTCCGACGATTTTTACAGTGGTATTCCTTTTTTGTAGCTCCAGTAGAAGCCAAAAATATCCTGATCCATCACGGATATCCGGTTTTAAATACCGGCGGGATAGTTATCTACGTTTTGCATTATGTGCGGATTGTGGGGGATAAGTCAACTTTACACAGTTGTTTTTTGTTTAAGTAAAGATTTACAGCATCTTAAATTTATGAACATTATACAATACAGAGTTGTAATAATAAACAACTCTTTGCGGGAAGGGAAGCTTGGAATAGCCACGTGAAATTAAACAAATCAAGCAAAGCAAAGTTACCAGGGAGATACACAGGAAGCTCAGTACACACACAGTACTCATTCAAACCCTACCTCACTACATAAGTTTTTCAAATACAGCTAACGTGCTACACCTCGCTGGCAAGCGCTTACTTCGCTACGAAACATCATTGAAATGTAATGATTGAAACTTCGAACGCCATTAATCTACGCTCTGCTCTTCTGCTGTTATGTATTGTTCTAGTGAATAATGTGCTCATGTTTGAGAAAAGAGCGTGCACATAATACAGATTTATGTGCACGTTAATGAAACCGTTAGAGTTATCACTAGATGTACATCAATCCGCAGATAAATTCAATGTCAGGTAGAACGCCAATTATGTATACTTCATTGTCATGTCTGTGACTTGCTGGCGGCTGTTATGAAACGCGTTTGATTACTACTAAATAAGAAAATAATGCGAAGTGCTATCGCTTGCTACCTGCTTGTACCGTTATAAGCCAATAGATAATAGATTGTGGCCAGTGGGTGTATAGGACTGACAAGTCTAGGCTGCTGCCAGATGAATCCGCGAAATTGACGTACCTCTAGTTATCACTAGAGGTACGTTAATATCGCAGATTCATCTGGCAGCAGTCTAGACTTGTCAGTCCTATACCCCCTCTGGCCACAGTCGATTATCTATTGGCTTATAACCGTACAAGCAGGTAGCAAGCGATAGCACTTCGCATTATTTCCTTATTTACTACTGGCTTGCAGTAGTCAAACACGTTTCGTAACAGCCGCCAGCAAGTCACAGACATGACAATGAAGTATACATAATTGGCGTTCAACCTGACCTGGAATGTATCTGCGAAATTAACGTACCTCTAGTTATCACTGGTTAGTGGTTACTTGTCGTAGCTAATATTTCTCCGCAAGATATAAGGAAAAACGCAGCTATGATAAACACGCTAAATATAATTTCTCATAAAAAATCTCATTTGAACGATGCGCTACAAGAACCACCGACAACTCGTTTGAAATCACGTAAACCACCTTTGATTGATTTATAAAAATATGACTTCTTTCGACGTGACCTACAACAGGCAAAACCTGGCCTGAACTAAACTGAATTAGGACGAGTCAATGGAGATGTGATTACACCTTGAAGAAATAGGTTTCCGTTCATCTGTAGACTGCGACAGCGGAGCGAGGAGACAAACAACAAAAACATCGTTAAGAGTGCGTGGTCGATAAATAAACGCTGAAAACAAAAGTTGATTTCTACGTTTTTATCGAAGCCAATATGGATAAAATACTCAATGACAATCCTAGATAATTGTATTTGCCGAATTTTAGAGTAAAAATTTATCCAAAATCACTCATTCGTTACGCGTGATCTCTTGCGCCGCAGTTAAATGCACGAGATTCCGGTGTCAGAGATTGTGCCTCAGAAATTCGTAACACCGGAAATAATTTTGTTTAAAACGTTGGCTAAAACTGTTGTTTAGGATTGCTACTGTTTAGTTGTAGCAAATTAACTTCAAGAAACCTTCAGTTATAGATTAATTATTTTAGCGTATGTACCACGCCCTCTTAAAGAGTGCCACTTCGAGAATTTCATGGTGATCTAAGAACTTTACACCAAGTGACTCCAAGTGCTCTGGACTGGCAGTCAAGTTGATATTTTTATTTGAATGTAGAAATTATATGTAAAACAGTACTACATAAAATATTGTAAATATTGTGTACAGTTTGTCCAGTAGTCCTTAAAAATATTGCGCAACAATGAATGCGCTTTTACTTTATTCTAAGAGATGAAAAATTTTGAAAATATATTGCATCCTTCCAAGTTGACTAAAAATAAGTAATCCTGAAAGTTATTAATTGTCTAAACGTTATTGAAAAGCCATCACAGTTTTCAGTGAATCGTTAGCATTCGCTCGCAAAGACGTTTGCATAGAGGAACACGAATTTCATGGATTCTTCTGGCAGCAGCTTACATATCTCAGTTCTGTACACGGCCGTAGAAGAACAGGTCTGGACACTCGCCTGGATATTTGACCCCTTTGTTGTTTGGCAGTAGTTCACCAAGTTACCGAGAATATTGTGTTTTATTGGCGCTGATGTTACGGCGGTCGGACTAAACTCCGCCCACTTCCTTTCCGCTAAGATAAACAATTTATCAAAACGTATTTTTTATCCATTTATGAAATACTTTCTTCGCTCACAAATTTAAGAAAAGGCTCCAGCAATCTTTATTTACTTTATAAATTTAACAATGCAAAAAAGTGGACGGAGTTTGAGTCCGACCGCCCGGAAAACAGCGCCAAAAACTACGACATTCTCGGTAACTTGACGAACTACGGCCAAACAAGAAGGGGGTCAAGCAAAATACATTGTTAGATAGGCGAGTGTCCAGACCTGTTCTTCTACGACCGTGGTTCTGTACAACCACTGGCCACAATCTACTATCGATAGGGTTCTAACGGTACTAGCAGGTAGCATGTGATAGCCCTACAAGTTACTTTCGAACTTATTACTGGTCGTTAAAGACGTGTCAAAACAGCCGTCGTGCAATAACAACAGTGACAGTGAAGGTCACCTTCTTGATATTCAACATAACCCTGCATATATACGCGAAACTCACGAACGTCTACTAATGTCTATAAAAATGTTTCAGTTTGCATTGATTTAATTATTAACATTACATTTATTATATCATTCATTCTACAGGTTTGCAAGAACATTATTTTTAAATATTTATGTCCTGCAGTAAAGGAAAATGCAAATATTTTGTTATTTATCATTTATGTAGTTAAATCGGTTTCTAAATATCTGCACCGAGCGAGGTGGCGTAACGGCATCGCATTCCGGTAGACCCGGGTTTGATCCCCGACTCCGGCAATCCTGATTTCGATTTTTCATGGTTCCCCAAAATCGCTCCAGGTGAATGCTGGTATTGTTCCTTAACAAAGGCCATGGCCAAGTTGTGTGTGACCATCTCTATTGACCTCGCTGTCGGCGAGACGTAAGCACACTTACCTACCAAAATCTCTGCTACAAACATTTAAGAAAATATAGAAATAAATTGTATTTGTAAGTTTAAGGTTATGCATCAAATTCGCCATGTAAAGTTGTGAACATGTTTCACAATAATTTTTCAAAGTTTCTATTCTTAAATTAACATTCATTAATTAGCCGTAGCAAGAATTGTCCGAACGCTTGTGTGTTTCAGTTTTGGTCGCTTTGCAAAAAATGAAGTGAATGTTTCAAATAATTATTCTTTTATAGTATTAACTTCAATGATATAGAGCAATGGAAACTGAAATGGAGAAGATTGAGAACGTCTAGTTTTTAAACCTTCTGGAATGAGAGCAGCACCACCGTCAACATTTATACTCATTTTGAGACAGTTTGAATAACATCTGTCGCTATCTTTCATCTAAGAGTTTAGAGATTACACGATGTTTTGATTTCAGGTTACAATATAAGTGATTCAAATGGTTGCACGAAGATATTATTGTGGAATTTCTACACGAGTCGTTAAATAAAGCGTTTAGGTTTATGTACCGGTATAACAAACTGTAACAAGATAAATATCTCGAATCGAATAGCATGCATTTTACCAGCTTGTACGTTGAATATCGCAACTAGGCATTGGTAAGGCTTAATTTCTGTGAATTAAAGTCATTCATATTCTATATTGTGTTAATGTTTACTGTAAGTGATATAATGTTCTCAATTTACAAAAAAAAAATTAGCACAATATTGTACGAGAAGGTAATAATAACTAGTGTACTGGGAACTCACAAATTACCATTACCAATACAAAATAATGACTTAAAGAGATATAAATATTCCTCCAGTTGACATACATGTTTCATAGACCACGAAATACGCATCCTTGGTTGTACGCACCACATTTAATATAAACTGCAGCCAAATAGGTGTTTTGTAAGCGATATCAGTGACATGAACTTGTAGATACATTGAAAAATTGCATCATTTTCTGCTAGCTGACTAGCCTACAAACGCCTGTAGGCTCGTTGAACGTCTTCTATTGGTGGATAATGTTGCGGCCTGCCATGGAGAACGCTTCCTGTCAATAATGAAAAGTTATATAGTAGGGTGGCTAAACTTCTATACAGTGGTCAAACTGAAAATAATATGAAATAGATCCATGGCCAATATTATAATAGATTGTGTTCTGTAATATTCAGGACACCAGAGCCTCATCTGCCGCCAAATAATAATGCGGATTTTGCAGGACCTTACATATATGAAGTCGGGAAAGTGTAGTGGCCTAGAAATCGGCCCATCTTTGCCAGTCCAACATCCAGGAATTTACTAATCTAAAACTACTCGTACAGCCAAACCCCAGAGCGGCGACATCCCGTCCTGCTGGTAGATGATGTACGGTTGAAGGTCTTTCATTTGTGGAATAGCATATTATGTAAACATATTCAGATACACATGGGCATAGGTCATATTTTTATTTTAAAAATTGGGACAATGATTCGATTAAGCATGTCAGAACGCTCCAATCATTCACGTTCGGCCTGCTGCCTACGAACTCACATGTTTCATGTGGCTTTTTTGATCCTCAAATCCTCACAGTATGGTAGTTGAAGATACCAGAGACAAGAACTGTTACTTCGAAACTGAAGTAATTATGCTTGGAGAGAAGTAACTTCCATTTTCGTCAGTGCAACTCATCAAAATTAAGCTGGAGGTTCTTCAAACGAATCCGTAGAACCAAGCTGGAGTCCCAGAAGATCTTTGTACGGGAAGTGGGAAACCAGGAACCCTGAGGCATTGTGTACCACATCGCAGCAGATAAAGTGCATCGGAACAATCACTGCCAAGCCAGCGGTCGCTCGATTAACTACACTGCACAGATGTTCTGAGAATTCAGTATGTCTTCTGGAGATGCTCCACTCCTCTGATGCCATGGAGGAAGAGACAGTTTATCAAGTGCACCCTCGGGAACAGGTCCGAGATGTGTACGAGGTATGTGACATAGAGTCCTTCAGCTTGCTCCGAGATCTGTACGAGGTACATAACATAGAGTCCTTCAGCTTGGAGCAGCTTAGGGAGGCAGTCCGTGGTCTGGCAAACTGAAAAGCCCCTTTTCTAGATGGAATTACGACTGTAAAGTTGAAAATGTCCTATGCATGGCTAGCTGCATGAGGGAATAATCAGAGATTCCCAGGACATATAGTATTGCCATCTCCCAACCCTTGACAAAGTGTTAATGTTCCTGCGATTGCTGAACAGAAGACTCACGGCATTCATCAGTGAGATGCAGGGGCTGACACCAAAGCCGTACTGCAGTCAGGCTTAAGTTAGTATGGAAAAGGCTCCATTGCGTGTGCTCACATCTGTAGAGACAACCTGATGGACTTCATCCTGGATATTATTGGTTAATTTTATAACACCTAGTGGCCTACGATCCTATACCGGTTGTGCGAATTAAGATGGCCCGAGAAATTTCTACGCAGTGCTGTCAGAATACCTGGACAATAATGGGGTGATCGTTCAGAGCATTGGTATATTTGAGAAAGTACTTAGCAGGGGTTTCCCACAAGGCTCTATCCTGAGCCCAATACTCTGGAATACACTTTTCAACAGCTTTCCACGATTCCCACCTCTCTTGCACTGCCAGATGTTTGCTGATGGTGAGCTAATGTTAATTTCGTGTGAATCATGAGGCGAATTATATTAGAAATCACAGGCTGTCATGGAAAGATTTTAAGTACTGGGAAGATGAAGCTGAAATTTTCCTCCTCAAAGACACAGTTGAGTATGAAACTTAAAGGAAGGTTCGAAGGAAGATGGTTGCATCTTCCAAAGGTGGAATGGAATGGTGTCAAACTGTCATTTGCCAAATTATATAAGCATTATGACATTATCCTCGATGAGTCACTGAACTTCAGGCCCCATATTGATTATGCTGCAAATGATGTGACCCTCTCAAGTCGTTTACTGACGCTGGTCCCCTCATCTAATGGAGGCCTGGATTCTAAGATCATGGTGAGTCACAACCAGGGGTATTCAAGCCAGCCACGATGCATGAAGCTGTGACATGGCATCACAAGACAAGTCTAGTCCATTACATCTGCAACATTCAAGCTGTGTAACACTCAACCTATGCTGAATGTTACAAAAGTGAATAGACTTGTTTAGAATGACGTTCTCTTGGCACTGACTTAAGTGTTGCCCATAGAGTTGGCGATTTAAGATCGTGCACGCATGTTACGACTCAACTTGGCTGTAGGTTTGACACTTAAGGATCTGCAGCTTGCGAGGCAGATGACGATAAGGGAGTGGCAACTACGATTATACTCCTCTCTTAACAGACATTGAATGTCTGGGGTTTTACCTGGCATTGTTGAAAGAATGCCTATAACCTTGTTTCTTCTTTATCACCCCTTATAGCAAAATTCTGACAGGCTATGGTCGTTTCAGTGCGAAACTGCACAGTTTCGGATTGGTCAAGAACTTGGGCTGTCTTTACTGTGGTGTACTGTACACATGGGTGCAATTACTTTCCGTGGAATTGTCGAGGGCATTCGAGAGAAGCTCCATTGGGAGCTGTCACTTTTAGGAAACATATAATCACTCCCTAAATTAGCGCGACAGAGGCGAGTCTTTCGCGAAAAGGACAATGCGACAACTCTGAGCGTGTGAAGCATTGCTCCACATGTAATTACCGGGAATGATATTTAATCAGGGCGGTAAGGGCAAAGGTGTGTCCGGCGAACCTGCTGCACACTCAATTGTGACTTATTTCTCCCTACTACATAGGCCAAAGGAGTGGCATGCGGTCAAGTACAATAAATACCTTTTTTTATTCTAATAACTGTATGAACTTACCATCCTTATCAAGGAAAATGCTACCTGGTAGGTAGTATGTCCTATGGACATTACTATGACCTGAAACAATAGGGTCTACTATGTGACCTGCCATTTCTGGCATAATAATCATCCTATCTGTACTTCAGGGGCCGGACGTGTTAAGTGTCTCTGTCCCCTTACCACCCATTATATGTGTCGGGTTTGCTCATCGCCTGATCCCCAGTTCGTGTAATATGATTGAAAGGTTACTGTACGCCACCTTCGGGTGGTATCTCTGACCACTGTACGATCAAGACTTCGACAACGGGAGTAGACCACCGAGGTGACGTTCCCGCAGACTGGTGTAGCGTGATCTTTGCCTGTGAAGCTGCTGTAACTGGTGAGCGACAGTGGAAGGTCATGAATTTCCTAACTCTCATCCTGGAATTTGCAGCGCTAGTGACATTGAGATCCAGGTCTGAAATATGTCCAAATTCCCGCAATTAAATATGACAGCCACATTACAATTTACCAGTTTCGGAGGGGAGAGCACACATCAAGTCGACAGCAAATTGTGGATGCCGTGGTGCATCGTCTGGTTGAAGGCCTGCACAATCTATACCTTGTATGCATTTTTTCAAATATTTGTGCAAACTAGCATGAAATATTGATTTTGCAACTGTATCTGTCAGACAGGCGTACCAACATACTTGCCAGGGTTACATTCACATACAGCACGTTCACTTCCAATGTTTTCATCGCTCGAAAGTGGCCAGTCATCAACCTTCTACTACAGAACACTAGCAGTTGTCATAAACTTCAGATGCCTTTCACGTACTGAAGATCTATCTCGTGGGTTTTGTCCATATTTGGTCCTGTGTGCCGCTCCATCTGTTCATCCGACTATGTCTCCAGGAACCACCCTTCACATTATGCCTTCTATTTTTATAGATATTTAGGGAAACTAGATGTCGTGCGTGAAAAAAAATTAGTTCAAAACAATCTGGTATCAAAACTTTTAGGAATTAATTTTATACACATACGTGATGTATTGTTAATTTTTAATTTCTTGCTGAAACTAAAATTATAATTTGTGGACATCCTGAATTTCAGCTCTCTCGGATTATATCTCTTATGCCTTCAACGTATATTTTGCTCGACGCAGTTCGTAGTGCGATGTTGTATATTTTGTGGGTGTTTCCTAGTCCGGACCACGTATCAATAATTGATATATTTTGCGCTAGAAGCTACCCCAAACACCCCTAATTTCATTCAAGCAAGTACATTAAAATTATTGAAAAGAATTAACATCTTAGTTATCGTTCATTTTAATGCCTTTTAAACTGATAATAGTAATTTGGGGGCATCCTGTATTTCAGCGCACTAGTTTTGTATCTACTCTCAGGTCTTCAGCCGAGCTTGAGCGACGCAACTCATCTTGCAGTGTTATACATTTTGTGAGATTATTAAATGATATGGTTAGTCAGGACTACCTATAATTATTTAATACCTTAGCACTGCTAGTAGCTACCCCTCACCACCTTAAAGTCCAACCATGCAAACAATCATATTAAAATTAATAATTGAGACGGTTTAAAAATGTTATGCAGATGTTTTTTTTAGGTTGACCATAAATAAATATTTGCTCTAATACTGAATGTTACTGTAGTAAGGCGCAAGGATAAGAATTTGTACTGGTATTTCTCATTTATTGTGATTCCTATATCATGACCTCAAAAATAAGATACGTAAATACTCTAGCAACAATAACAAAAAAAAGCAAATATGTTAAATGTATTAAGCAGACATAATCATACTAGTTTACTTGTGAATCACGGTAAAATTATAAGTTTTTTTCTTGTGCACAATACCTCTAGTACATCGCCACTTAATTAACAAAATTGAGTGTCAGATGCCTAACAGCAGTAAGCATTATATTGTTTTACTTCAAATGTTTTAGAAATTAACAAATGATGGCTCTTCAGAATGTCATATTAGTTTTTTTAATGTTTTGTATTACTAGTAAGCTCTAGAAATTGGATAGCGTAAAAACGTTCTTGTAAATGTTTGGCGTCGTCAGAGTAAGAACAGTTTTTTTTTTTAATTTTAGTAATTGACAGTGGGTTTTTACGCTTACCTAAAATTATATCGGATTTATTTTCGCGGGCATTTGTTCATATGTTATTATTTTAAAACGTACCATACGTGCAGAATGTTAACTATATATGTATATTCTTTAGAGTAAAAAAGGAAGAAAAATAAGATTGAAAGCTTTTGAAATTTTAAATATATTACAAGCATAGTGCAAGTAAAAAGTGTTGATTATTCTTTAGTCAAATGCTCTTTTTTGGCTGAACAATGGTATCACATTTCTTAGAACTTGTTTGTATTGTTCAGAAAAATACATGGGTGCGTTCTGTTTACTTTTAGATGTGTCTGTGTGTAAGAGTTTGTTAAAATCTGGGGTATCCTTAGGATTTGCCAAGACGAGTGGCAGAATACAGATGACCACGAATATACTGAAAGAGAATCGCTTCTCCATTTCTGTTCGGATGTAATCCACAGGCGGACATTTATCGCTCACACCCAGTTTAGACAAAGTTTCTGAAAGGGAACTATAGTAACTTGCAATAAGATCATCGTAGTTGTTGTTAAAAACTTCTATGTTCGGGCTAGTGTACAGAAAGTATAGCAGGTCTATTGCTGGTGACCCAAACCACGAGCACTGGAAATCCACGAAGGCAATGTCACATAACTTCCCAGCTGGATCATATCGAAACATCATGTTGTTCGTCCACGCATCACCGTGGTTAAGGACATTGAAACCTTCTTCGTCTCTCTCCACCGACTTCAGCAAGCGGTCAATAAAGGTCTGCACCATGCTGCGTAGTTTTTCGGAGAACTTCGGGCCGACATCTGGCCATGTAGCTACCTCTGAGGCTAGACTACTGATCCCGTTGTTGAAAAACGTCTTGAGAGTATCACTATTAATCGCATATACGTGTGTGAGAAATTTACTCATAGTTTGGGGATCTTGTGAGTGCAAACGTACTGAAGATGCGTGGAGGACCGCGATACGTGATATCGCCATACGACTGTGGGCCAAGTCGAGTCCTTGCTGTCGGTTAGCCAAGGTGAAGCCTGATTTGCAGAGGTCTTCCATGACTAATATCGGCTCGGGCTCGTGGCAAAAGAACACACCTTCTGCACCCAGCTTTACTGAGCCATCGAGAAGTTCGTGCATAGCCGGTATAACTTTCTCCAGCATTTCAGATTCCAATAAGAAGTTTACAACAAGCAATTTCCTGTTCTCTTTCTCTTGTGGCAAAGCCTTGATGATCAGATAGTCTTCCCTTATAACATTTTCATCTCCATCACGTGCGGTGTATTGAACATTTATTCTGTACATTAGACTGCAGTAATTATCTCCTACTGATGTAGCTGGTTGCACATCGAGCCGCTGCAGTTTAACATTCGTGAATGTATGTCCCGCTAAAACATTTTTGATGAAATTCTCGTCGATCCACTCTGGTACCACGTAGCCATTTACAGAGGCCATGGTAACAAGACCTGAAAAAATAGACCTATATTACTGACTTAATTACAATATTATGTGAGATTTCATAAACGTAATTCCTTTTGAATAACTAAAAGTATTACTTACACAAAAATTATTTTTACTGTAAAACAGGTTATATATGTAGTGGGATTATCAATTTTAAAAGATTTCCTTATTGTTTATTTGTCTATAACTAACGCAAATTTACTTAGTACTTAAAATACTAAATAAAATTGCGCGAACAGTCTAATATATACACACATAAAGAATTCTTTCATTAAATGTTGTAATAAAAGCAGCATTTTGTAATATATTTGCGTAAGGAAATGCTGGAGTCTTACTATGGTAACTTTATTAAACAGTGTGTATGTTTTACTGAATATATCATTGCATTATACTATACGCAGGTATCAGTGCGATTTTAGTGCTTGTAAATTCTGTACAACAGTTAAAATGTCTTTCGCTGATGTGTCGTTATATTTGGGTTAAAATATGTGGCCAATGTTAATGTTAAGGCTTATTGTAGCTTCTTAACACTTTGTCTTGTAAATTTACATTTATGTAATTTTATGTTTATATGATTACCAAATTATAATAACGTTAAACATTAACCTCAGCCACACATTTCAGCGCAATAGTTCGGCTATAACAGTGAAGGACGATTACACAAGACAACACAGAAGATTTGTTTCAAGGTGTTACTTCTTCGCGTTAAATTTTGACCACGTTTTGTATAATGGATTATGAACCATAATATCGATGGCTTAAAGCACACATATTGTACGTTCATGCAAATAATATGATAAATATGTACTAAAAAAAACTTTCAACTTCCTAGCAGAAGTAACTTGCTTATAATGTACATTTAGACGAAATCATGGGAAATATTAATACATATAATATAATTTGTAACTGGTAGTTGTTAGAACAATATGAAATATTCATTTATAGTTTCTAAAAATGGACATACAATATTTGTGCTTTAAGCCATCGATGTACGCATTTTTTATGTTCAAAGATATACTTATATTTCTTACTCTTTATACAAACATAATTACTTTTGTGTGTTTTCTTGAAAGTTTAGATTTATTGTGACGTTTAAATTTTCTTTTTTCTGTTTCTTATTTTAATAAGAGCTTTTACAGTTTTGAAATGAACTTAATATCTTAGCTTCTTGACTCACTATAACCTGACTTTCAGAAGTCTCAACTGTTACTTATTTAAATATTAAGTCAACTTTTTTTGTGGTTTTCCGGTCACAGAAAAATGTCTTGTAACTGCGGATTTCATTATATTTTTCTAGTAATTAGTGTATTATCGCACGTGACACTTCTGTGACAAATTATCGTTTCTTTTTTTTATTCAGACAAATACTGAAGTCTCATACACGAATTTATATTGTTGTTTTTTTTTAATATTTCATTAACAGTGTAATAGTTTTGTGAAAGAAGTGTCAATTAACATACTTATAAATTATTTTTACGTATTTGTGTGAGATGTCTTCGCATATAAAACTCTTATTTAAAAGAGTAAAATATTTACATGACAAAATCACTGTTTTCGTAGAGGCCTTTAAGTTGCTTCAGCCAATAACATTGTGTTAACGCTAACCAGTAATCAAATATGAAGATATTAGAAAAACATTATTTCCATTTCGTATAAATATATTATCTGCACAGTTGTTTCGTATGTGATGCACAAATAATCTAAGCAAAAGTAATTGCTCCTCTTTAAGTTATTTTTCGTATAGGTTTTGTCAGTTAATTTACTTAGACAAGAAAAATGTATATAACGTATTTGTTTACATGCTGAAGTGTTAAACATTTTTAACAGCAAATTGCAACGAATTTTAACCTGTATATTCGGCTTTTTGTGATTTGTTTAGTTTTCTCGTTTGTTCAGTATGAAAACTCCAAATGTATAACCTTGACCAAAATATTAATTCTTAAATTTTAAGACAGAAAAATATCGCAACACGAATACCATTCCGATTTTAATGCGAACGAAATGACTATCGTTTAGCACAATTAAAAAATAATTACACAACTGCTATAAAATAGCTTAAAATTTAAAAGAAAAATTATATAAAAAATTTATTAAAAATTTTAATACCCCTGCCGTAAAAAGAGCACCTAAAAATAATGAAATAATATCTACCTATTAGCCCTTTAAGTTTATGATAAATTGTAATATAAATATAAGTAGTAATATGTCCAAGCGTCGTCACGTCGGGAGACCGCAAACGATATGATATTGTTGTTTTGATATTTACCTACGTTGCCTACGTAAATTACTTCTATTTAAAGTTTATATCTACTTCATCATTTTTAGTTACGCGCTGTTTTACTTCATTTACTTGGAAATCTCCCAATGCAACGACGCTTGGATATCTTACTACTAGTGTTTATATATTACAATTTATCATAAACTAAAATGGTGAGTAGGTAAATATTATTACTTTTCTTTTTACAGGTTCTTTTAAGTCAGTTTTTTATATTTTTAGTTTAAGTTAACTCGTTACGATCGATACTATCCTCACATTCACACAAATATCTTACAGGACGATACACAAAACTGCGACATGAGATCTTGTCTACTGTCAGAATACGCAGATATCGGCGAATCAACAACTAGAAAAGAGCTGGTGATCTTCAGCCGGCTGAACATATCATCTTGAATCATACATAAGAATACTCTTGATCAAGTCACCTTAAAAAAACTAAATTACAATATGTTTATCTGCTTAGGAGCTACCGGTATGCCAGAGAAACACACAGATACACACGCTAAACTTATATCACACCTCTCTTTGCGTCGAAGGTTAAAAATAGCTATGATGATTACCTTTGTATGTAAACAAAAATACTTTTTGAATATAGTTTTCAATTAGAGTACGTTGTCTGTGTTAATATTTTAGAACATCTTGCAGTAACAATTACCTAATTTTGACAGATGTATTATTAAAGAAGTAGACCTATTTATTTTTACCACATACACATGAATTTACTAGTTGACGTTACTTTTACGAAACTTCTATGCCGCAAAAGTTTAAAATGTTTGTAAATTAATCAAATACATTTTTTTTAAATTAATGATTTATTTTCTGACTAAAATATTCAACGATAGTTGTTGGTGAAAACAGTTTACTCCTCCACTGTCAAATAGGTTGAAACAATAATGACCAGCAGGAGTAATTAAGGAAAATTAAAAAATAAATTATATCTGCATTTAAAGTGACATATTGGTAACAAAGACATGCAAGTTGACAAATTAAATTGCGTGTACTGGAAAACAAACTTTTTTTTCTGTGTAGATTAATAAAACAAAAGTTACAGACATAATGAAGTTATAAATTTAATCTGCTTGCTGTCCAGAGAACAATACTAAGGCATATCCAGGTTCTTTCTTTTCACTATTTGTAAGTATGAATATTGTCGTGTGATTTATAAATGTACAGTTTACACGCGAAGTACTTATCAAATATAAGTATAATACCACGATAAAATACAGTATATTTATCATTGCAAATGCCTTCAGCGAATCATTTAAAAAGTGTGCGATGTACAGTGAATATTATACAATAGACACAGAATTAAATTAAATTTAGCCAGCGAAGCAGATATGAACATTACAATAAGACTACAAAATTAACTAATTAAATTTTACCTGATTATGTTTATGAGCTTATTGTACTTCTATTTCTATTAAATGTTAAACAAAAAATGTATTTCGCACTCTTAACTAACGTAAACGTATTTCTCGTATTTTATGCACTGCACAGAGCAGAGGTACTACGACTGAATTATACTCATGTTTGCAAGACGTATTATATTCGTCAGATAAAGAAAATTTATTACCCATTGTTGAAAATGTAACTCCCCTAAGATTTTGTACTTTTTTTATAAGAGTCATTTACAATGCATTACATAACGTTTCCTTACATTCAAAATTCAATATTTGCAAAATGCTGTTTTTTAGATCCATCCAAGATAAATAAAACTGAATATTAGTTAGAAGACGAGACTATAAACATTGGCCGACCCAGTAACTAACAACAGAAAAAAAATCAATAAATATATTTTGGAATTGATAAACAACTTTATTGTCCAACAAAATTAACATTACATTTTTATATCGGGCAACTGTGCAAACATCTAAAAAGTTTCCAATTCCCGTTTCAAAATATGTATTAAGAAAACTGTAGCATTCATTTTTATCTACAGTCACATTATGCATTGAATTATACAACAAATGTAATTGTTTAATTACAAAGCTCAAAATTAATTTATGCACCTTTGTCTCTCTAAATTACATTTTCAAGAAACTCTAAGACACGAACAAATGTTATTAGTCATATTTAATGCACAAGAAAAATTAAATGCGAACGAAGACAAAAAATATTCAGGCACTTAGACGTCAAAGCCTTTATCGTAAAAGCATAACGGCATAGGAAGGGAGCAAACAAATTTTTTCTACGAACATTGCAAACATTTACCAAGTCTCCGTATGTATCACTGCACACTAAAACGGGCACAAGTAGTATACTCTGGAGGTTTTTAGCATTCAGTGATTTTTCCGTTGGATGAATGTAGCAATCAGTTTTACAATGGTATACCCAAAACAATGTCAATCTACCTGCACAACAGTCGTAACCGGACGATCGACAGCACTGCATGTCGCACAGTACCCTTGCTCAAATAGTTTATTTCCAACGGCAGTCATTCTGCATTTCGTTAATACTATAGCTCATCTATACACTACTCAAGTCGATAAACTTAAAAGCTTTTGGTACTTAACATTGATACACCAAACAATGGGCAAACATTTATTGAAGAATCATGGTATTATGAAGGGCCTAAGCCTCATATTTAAGTTTTTGCTAGTATTTTTAATTTCTAAAAGGGAGCATATATGTTACGTAGAGATGTTGAATTTGTTTTACTATGTAGCGAGATTTTTGAAAACAATTATATAATTCAAGTTACTTACTGACTGAAATAAAACTCTTCGTTCATAACCAGCTATACATTTTTATGTTTTGACATAATTAGGTTACGTTATAAACTAAAATACAAAAATCTATTTAAAGTGTTAATGCGATTCGGAAATACTACTATGGGTTAATAAATAAAAACTTCCCTTCAAAATTTCCAAAGGAAAAATGGTTCGTCTTTTTTTCTTTATTTATTTATTTATTTATTTATTTATTTATTTTTTTTTTGTTTTTACTGTATGCGGACTAATAAGATGCGATGTTTGACACAGTTGTGCAAATGAAATTCGAAAAAATGAATCCGATCAACAAGATGTTTGTGTATACATATATAGATAGATAGTGTGTGTGTGTGTGTGAGATTGTGTGCGTAGGCGCGCGCGTAAACGGGTTCGGAAACTCAGCCTTTGAATCCGTGGAAATCGGCAATACATATCTGCTGATAGTTGTATTCTATTTGAACTCAGCGGTTATCCACCGCTCTTAAGGGTATTCAAGTGCGATAAAAATCATAATTTTGCATTTTTATAGTACTAGTTTTATACACGATACTTGTGAGTATAGTTTCTTCGTACGAAACAATTTTAGCTCGCTAAGTTTCCTCATAACGGTGCGTCAACGTCAAAATTTGCATGTTCTGCTGCCATGCAAATAGTGAAAACCAATTTACTTACTTGAGTGAAATAATTCACGGTTAACCAACGTTTCATGAACTACGCAACATAGTATTTAGAAGCCCACACGTAATATTTGGAATTAAAAAAAAAAAAACCGCAATAATACAAGCAGAAAGTGGAAAATTCAGCAATTTTTTTTAAATACGAAAATAGTTAACTGGAAGTTTTTTTTTTAAATAATTCGTTAACATAGTCTATGACATGTTATTTCACTATGAATTATTTAGTTTTAGTAAGTCAAACTGTTTTTACTGCTTTCATGGCAACGTAACACGCAAATTTTAATTTTGAAGCATCGTTATGAGAAAACTATGAGAGCTAAAATTGTTTCATAAGAGTAAACTATATTCACAAGTATCGTCTACGAAACTAACATTATTTCATACAAATATAAAACTATGCATTTATCACATTTGAACGCCCTTAATATTCATGTTTGCAATCCGCATTTTGAAAAGAGAAATTGATCGAAAATGGCGTAAACTAAAACCACGACGTTGTGAGCCTTGTTTAGTGTTACTGAGATACAAATACAAAAAATCAGCGTTATAACTGTCCGTAACGTTTCAGAAAATAAATACAGGCAATAACTGACACAGTACGTCCTACTGAAAAAATTAATTTTGCTTTTTGTGCACGTGTTCAGTGAATGCCATTTTCTTAAACATGTACATCGAGATTATAACGGCGACATAATACTCTCTGGAAATACTTTACAAAAGATCGTAGTAAACACATCGACTAAAGCCATGGTCACACTAAGGGTGGACATCATAGTCATAGGCTTGTTTGACAAATAAATAGTTTTTCATAAAGTATTGCTAGAGATGATGGTATGTCGCTAAATTTGTTTGTGCCAAGATACCCTTGAAAACATTATAGTTTCTTGTGACATGTATGATTTGGTGATATGCAACTGACACAATGTTGCTGTGTGCAGACCAATGATAGGCATCAAAAATTACAATAGCGGGATTCTTATTGGCTTAGTCAAATAGGGCAACCACTCTACGTACAAGCGAAAGACAGTAGTCTTTTCATAAGCTGAACATGCGTTGAAACACAACAAACTGTCAAGCTTTCGAGCGATAAACCATCATATCTAAGTAGTAGTATGATTATGTCGGTTCTGGCACATGGAGCCGGTGTGAGGCGCCCGCCCAAGTGAGGCGCCCCCCGCCATGTTGTGACGTCACGTCCCCGGCCGCCATGTTGGATGACAGTGACCTTGACCTTGACCTTTGGCCTTGACCTTGAGTGTCAAATTACCAAAATTTTCCAAAATTTCGAAAATTTAAAAATTCAAAATTTCCAAAAAAATTCAAAATTTCAAAAAATCCCGAAAACAATATTACCTCCATTTTGATTCCGGACACCATCTTGTTTCCGGCCGCCATCTTGGTGTTTCTTCCAAAACAATTTCGATTTCACTTTCCCTAATAACCCCGCACGTATTTAATAAATATAATTTTTTATAAAAAAACTTTTTATAAAATTCTTTTTAGTAAAACATTTTTTAATAAAAAAACTAATTAACAAAAAAACTTTTTATATGAAAATCATTTAATTAAATCAACTACCGACACCTCTTACCCGGACGAGCTCCATCGACACACTGACGCCCCCCACCACTTTTTACATGTATATATTAACTTATCCCCCCTCCCCTCCCCTATCCGGTACTTTATTTTAATTCGCTGTTAGTCACGTGATGATTTCCCCCCTCCTTCACCCTACTTTCCCCTCTCACCGTCACTCGTGTTATAACCCGCTCAAACTACTACACCCCCCTCCACACCCCTCTCCAAACTTTACCACCACTTTCTTACACATCGACAAAACATTATTTCCTTTATAATTTTCACTTCACAGCACGTCAACAGTGTCATCACATAGCAGCTAGATGACCGTAAGTAGTAACAACCATCGATTGCGACTACGTATTGATCATCAATTTTAAAATTATCGGGTTTTTTTTAACATTGTAACTATAATTTCAAAAACTTTATTTTAATACAATTAATGAATACTACTTAAACATGACTTATTTCTTGGCTATATCCGATCAATTCCCAATAAAATCAATCAATTACTAAAAAAACTTGTTGGTAAATACTTTTTTTTATACCTACAAGGACTTTATTTCCTACGGAACTTCATCGTCTACACTAACACTCCTACCAAATTAGCTACATTTCCTTCAATTTCCGATAAAATCAATCATTCGTTTTGAAAATAACATATTTATCAGGACAGTTACATCGAA
>PNEQ01087786.1:0-29588 GCA_003012365.1 Medauroidea extradentata | reverse complement strand
CGCGAAAAGAAATTTGCCTCACTTTGTGTCAGTGACTTGTGTGCACGTCTGCAGACTTGCTTCACGGTCAGAGATTGGAAGTTTTGACATTCGTGTGTCGTGGGGTTTTACACGCAAATCACAGACGTGTGGTGTTACAGTAACCTTATTGTGATTGGTACAGTCAAATGAGAAACGTCACAGTTCAAAGGCACGCTGCCAATATATGTGAAGCAGAACTGCAGACGTGCACATAAGGCAATGGAACAAAGTGGGGCAAAATTCTTTTCGCGAAAAGTTCATGTCTCTAATTATCAGGGATTAGGTACACCATTCATTGTTGCATGCAAATAAATCCTTTCTGGGTTCACAAAATGTATGCTGACTTTTTTATGTTCGTATTACTTTGAGCCCAGTAGACTAAACATCAAAACAGTTTGTATTGACTTACATAACTTGTGTTCTGAGCATCTTATTTGACGCATTTTTGTCGCACAACTGATTGAGAGCGATCAT
This sequence comes from Medauroidea extradentata, assembly GCA_003012365.1. Classification (NCBI taxonomy): domain Eukaryota; kingdom Metazoa; phylum Arthropoda; class Insecta; order Phasmatodea; family Phasmatidae; genus Medauroidea; species Medauroidea extradentata. The sequence continues at coordinate 29,093 of PNEQ01087786.1, read as the reverse complement.
CGATCAGCCATCTTAAGGTAGGTCATTCCTCCTCAACGTGCTTCGTTGGCTAATTTTTCAGAAGCATTAAACTGATCCTTATTTATAAAAATAAAATAATTAGCAATGTAGAACAGTGTTACCGGCTACGCTAAGGTACGTAAAAAAAATCGCGTTGAACATATAATTTTATTTAAAAATTAAATTACACAAAATTGCCAATACATTATTCCGAATTTAGTATTTTTAAAACGTGCAAAAAATAATTACGGATTAAAATTGATCAATTTGTGATGACAATCCTTATCTATATTTCCTTTTTTTTCCTGTTTAATGAGCAATTGTTTTTAAAATTTAAACATTTTGTTGAATTATTAAAATTACCCCATTTTCAACAATATATCACTGTTTTATAATAAACTAAAACTTTTTTCGTAAAATTAAAAGAAATAAATTATTTTAACTAACAAAGATGTCATTGTACCCTGTGAAATTTTTTTTTTGTTTTACAAATAAAATCTTTGAAAATCGAGTTTCCAAAGAAATTCCTTGTAAATCTACAGTGAAAAAAATTCAAAGATTAGTTATGGTTGTACTAGCAACAAGGTAAAAATCAAATTTTAAATACTCGTATTTCTTTAATAATGACACCTAACATATGCATCAAATAACTTTTAAATAAATGTTTATTACATGAAATTATTTTCAAAATAAAAATTATTTCCAAGAGGTAGGCTAATCGGATATGAACCCGCATCCCCGCGCGTATCTACTTTGCAGTTAAACTCTAGACTACCGCGGCTTCCAGGTTATGAGATGTCAGTTTATTTGTATGTATTCAATGTCCAGTATGTTAATCATACGTCTTCTATATTTTATTCTAAAGCGTGCACTCAATGTGAAATTTTTCTTTATTCCAGTATAATGTGCTTCAAAACATGTCATTTTGTATAACTGTGTAATTTCCGTAAATTGTGATTTTGGTAGACTACAAATTTTTCCTATGTATTCCGCAAAGGAAATCCTTGTAATTTTATAAAGAAAGCATTTTACAAGGGAAATTCTTCTACATGTACAACAGTGTGTGAAACTGCAAAGAAATGCGTTGTAATATTTACAAAAACAAATTCAGTGCAGGCATTGTCGATATAAGTACAAGGAATTCCTTAGTAGTATTACAAACTTTACCGTTGTCAATTTGCAAACAAATAAATTTACAAAGAAAATCTGTGTAAATTTTACAAATAATATTAAGAGGCAATAAAGAACAAATTGTGTCTAATAAACTAAATATTGTTATGTATAGACATGCATTATATGAAGTACTCTTTTCATAATTATCCTACTTAAATTTTTTTGTAAATTTCTTTATCGCATAAGTAAGTTTCCGCACTACATCTCCCGTAAATAAATCTGTTTGAGTCGCTCTGTTTACTATTGTAAAATATCTTAAGTGTGGCCCCTGGAAGGTCCTACTAACAACCAACGAGGACCTCCTCTAAATTTTAATTTATTATCCCTTTGGGTGCTCGGCTTCTCAAAGATTAAATAAAATTATTTAAATTTTTAATTTAAGGAAATATCACTCCAATCAGATATATTTCCCATCTCTCGCCAAAGGAGAAATATTTTCAGGGCAGAGGGCACCATGTTGTGAAAATCACTCGCCTGAATTGCGGTTTCTGCTTTTGACTAGTAGCTCGTTAGGTTTGTTTCGATTCGAATACCCGCTCTTGCCGGGAATCACCGTTCCAAAGTACGGTCTACTGCCGAACAACTATAAGTATAGACACTGGAAATTCGCGGGAATAGTTATCTGTTTGCTAGGTTCCAACATGCTGTATATAACACTGGATGTTTTGTATCAACATTGGCTATCGATTATTTCTCTCTACAACAGGCCCAGTTAGAACTGCACAGGTTGAACACACCGCGCGTGTGATTCGCCACAAAACTGTTCTCACGTGCCACGGTTAATATACTATAGTTTATTGGAGACTATGCTAAACATTTTCGCGATTTTCCAGTGTCTCTAACTATAAGACATGAGTAGACCGGATAAACCCACGCTAGCCAGCCTGCTGGCCAGTAGCGGAATCTCAGTATCATTGTAATCCCTCAAAGTTAATACTCCGTGCATTGTATTCGAGGTCAAGGCCGCGAATGCCGACACTCGACGACGGTGCGGTCATAGACATACAGCTCACGAATGACCCCATATAACCTCTACTTAAATCGCACTACACCTTCGCCAGAACCAGCCAATCAGTGCTCGCGGCGACACTTAGGCCACGCCCCTTCTTGAGGATTGCTATGGCATAGTTAGGGCACGCTAGTTTTTGCCAAAATATTTTTGCAGCACTTTGTTTCAATGCCTTACGTGCGCACCTGCATCTCGGCTTTGTGGTCAGCGATTGGATGCCGTAACATTCAACGTCTGGAGGTTAAACCCGCAAATTACAGGCGTGTTGTACCACAGTTATCCATGTACTGATTGGCACAGTCAAATTAATAATAACTCTGCACAAAAACACTCTGCCAATAATCATGAAGTTAAGCTGCAGGTGTGCACGTAAGACATCAAAACAAAGTGGGGTAAAAATATTTTCGCGAAAAATACCGGGCCATATAGGTATAGTAAACAATATATTCTCCCGTATTCAATAGTTAGAGGTGATGGTTTATCGCCAGAAAACTTGATTGTTTGCTGGGTTTCAACGTACGTCTAGCTTTTGAAAAGATGACTGGTTTCGCTTGTACGTACACCTGTTGTCCTACTTGACTAATCCAATAAGAATCCCGTTGTTGTAATATTTGAAGCCTATTCTTGTCTACGTTGAGTCTGTGTTTTCAAGGCTAAGCTGGAAAAAACAAATTTTCGCGATATACCATCATTAGAGATGATGGTTTATCGCGGGAAAAGTTGACTGTTTGATGGATTTCAATACACGTCCAGCTTACCAGAAGATTACTGGCTTTAGTTTGTACGTGGAGCTGTTGCCCTATTTGACTGAGCCAATAAGAATCCCGATATTGTAATATTGGATGCCTGGTATTGGTCTGCAGACAGCTACGTTGTGTCAGTGTTTTCAAGGCTATCTTGGCACAAAACATTTTCGCGATATACCATCATCTCTGTCAATAGTTCATAGTTATCACATTCACTTATTTGAATATATTATGTGAAGCACATATCGATATCGTCAATATTAATTAAAATATCAACCCTAATACTATTTAGTTAAACATTTGACTTTTTTGTCGTAGTCTTGGTGTAGGCGTGGCTCCGTAGCACCCCTTGCTTGTCTAGGATGGGGCAAGACTCGCTCTAGAATCTGGAAGGTTTCACTGCACTTTTTGCCCGAGCTTTCCATAACAAGTTATTCATTCTAATTGTTTGTGCGGTGAACAATGGCCGGTACGTTCAGCGTACTCTTGTACTTCTGCGAATACTGTACGGGGACTAGGCTATACCATTGTCGTCTTACGAACTACGCTCAGTTCGGCAAACTATGCAAGCAAGTATTTTATTATAAACAACTTATTTTCAAGTGGGGTTGTCTATCAGGCCTGTCAGAAACGTTAAAATGCCTTATTACTGATATTTATTGTGCAAAAGTGTTAGTTTTACCTCATTGGAGTACCATTTTTTCATCAGTTTAATTTATGAATTGTTGGCTGGTACGCTGCCCAAACAATGTCAAATCACAATGACACTTATATAATTAACACGACCTCATTTGGATGACTCTTAGCTACCCGAGTGACATCGATAAAAGAGTCACATAGAAAAGGTTGCAGCTAAAGGCAAATGCTTATAAAACCATCAGCTTCCTCCATCCAAATATTACTCGACAGCATAATATACCTGTGAGATATCCGAAATAATTGTAATGTCCATTTTAAGCAACGATTATGAATTTCTCCCTAATCACAAATACAACGAACGGATAAATGGAATTCTACGTTCGGTCCTTTTGCAATAATTTGTCTACTTATGTTCAGATAATATGAATGAAATTGGGTTCTTAACACTGTAATGTGCAACTGATTTGTAGTTTTATTTTCTGTCCAGTCAGTCCCATCCACGTAAACAACCTCCTTTGATGTTTAAATATAAAATAACATATTGTCAAAGATATTTCAACTACCCTTTTGTACCGAGCGAGGTGGCACAGCAATATCTCGTTGAACTGATCTTCAGGAGGACCTGGCTTCAGTTCCCGGACCGAGCAAAATGACGCAACAGTAATACGCTGGAATCGCATTCGGGAGTGCCCGGGTTTAATTTCTGGCTCCGGCCATCCTGATTTCGGATTTCCATGGTTTCCCAAAATCACTACAGGCGAATGCTGGGAAGGTTCCTTAACAAAGACCATGGCGGAATCCTGCCATTGCATCAACTTGTGTTTCCGTCTCTAATGGCCACGCTGTCGACGAGACGTAAAGCCCACTGACATTATCTTACCTTCAATGCCCGTCCCCGGCCACTTGATTTTTATTTTCCATGGTTTCCCGAAGTTACTTCAGTCGAATGAACGGATAGTTTCTGAACACAGACCATGGGAGACATGTTTTGTACCTTGATTCAACACACCAAAAATTAAGCAGCATCCTACATTTATGGTAAGTTATTGCTCCTGGTTTCGAGATGGTTCATAAAAGCCCGCATTTTACGCGTTGTTAAGTTTTGTGTTTTTTACATATTCTCCAGGTGAGTATTGTCTTTGTTCAGCATTCGTATTCTTGTGGCCTGAAGTGACGCGGTAACAGAACGACAGTGACCAATAAAAGCAGTTCCAATGCATTAAGGCGGCAAGGAAAGTATTGCGGAGGAGAAGCAGGCTTTGGAACAATAAGTAAAAGTTATTCTATAGATTTAGGCTGTACAATTAAACTTATAGGCTACTCATAGCAAAATTAACACATTACAAGCACGTATAATTTTTCCCTTCCAGCTAATTTGTAGCATTATGTTACTTTACACAGTCAAATTACTTAGGTAGTAAACACATACTTTACTGCGCTGTACGTGGCAAGAATAACATACATTTTAATTTTGTCGACCCAACATTTTCAACAGTGCTGAATTTACCGTAAACAGTTCATAATAGCACTAATAGTTCCCTCACCATATTTACTCTCGATACATGCCAGTCAGTTAGCATTATCAATCTACTGAAATAACAACGGTTATTTATATTTGGAAGCGTGTCGTCTAAATGCTGCATGTAGAGACAATCGCCGAGAACTATTCAGATTGTGTATTTAAAATTAATGTGACTTTCCGATAAAGTTTCAAAATTAAGATGTCGTGCTGTGATATATACGTCTACAGGCGTCCACTCACTACGTCTGCTGACAGCACGTTACGTCGACAATGTCTATTATTAGCAGTTACTTTGCATACGACTGACAAGACGTGCATTCGCAGACAAACGCGTAAGCCCACCCTCACTCTTCCCCCCAAAATACAATTCGTTTATTCTAGCATGATTAGTATTTGTCACTCCTATGGAAGCAGTACGCAACAGGACCTGCTAGCTTTAAATTTTAGGTAAGTGTTGCAAAACTTTAGATTTGAATGAGAATTCTATACTTGTAGTTAACTCATTTTAACCGATATCGAAAATAGGGACGTAAACATGCGTAGATTTTTTAAATAATAATCTTAAAAGGTTTAGGAAATAATTAACTTAACCATAATATGGAAAAGTTACCATACTTCCACTTTGTAAATATGTAAACATTTGCATTTGTTACAATATAAGTCTGGTAACTTCAGTATACATTTGACTGTTTATAAAACATTTTAGGAGTGCTACCATGGATGTCTGGAAAACAATTCTTCCATGCCTACTTTTTTAACACTCCTGTACGCACGTCTGGCAAATTTACTATTTTTTTAGAGTGAAGCACAAATGCTGTGCTTCTGGATAATTAAAATTCTAAACACTGATGAAAATGTGAGCAGTTACGTTTATGTTCGAGCACAGTTGATGAGGAAGTGAACTATCTGGTACTTTAAAAATAGCAAAAAAGAGGTTAATTATTTAAAAACCATTAAGATAAGCATTTAAGCGAACATAAATGAGAAGTTCAATGGTTCAATTTTTTAAGTGTGCATATACTTAATAAATTCGTACAAGTTTAACGTATATCACATAATTTTCAGAATCTTTCATTAATTTCAATCATTAAAAGAAAATCTAATGCCATATGCCTTGCATCTTAACAAAATTCTACCCATAAACATGAAAACAAGAAATGTCCAGTGCACAAAAGAAAAATTGTTACTAAAATATTTTTTTAGTTGTGCCAAATAAATTTGTTGCAAACTAATATCTATGTAACAATAAATTATACATTAAGTTACCTCGAAAAATTCTAAACCTGCTACTTCTATAATTACGTTGAATCAAATAACGTTATTTTAAATTTGTCAGAAAAATGTACCTTCAATAATGCAAATCAAATTTCGTAAAACCAATAGGGAATTTCTACAAACCTATGGCCGGTTTCTTAAATTCCATCTTAGCAGATAATTATATTTACAGAAAAATTCTGGAGAATATATATAATTATTTACTTTTTCACATTTCACTACACATTCCACACATATTTGGATATATCAACGCTTTCTTCAACCTGCTCAATAATTATATTAATTTCCATATTTGGTTATGGCTTATGGATGTTCCTACTTTGCGTAGCGTTACCAACACAACAAAATATTAAATATATCTTCAGTCATGACGCTCGCAGCACAACGGCCAAGTAAAATGAATGTAACGACTTCCCAAATGCCATACCAACCTATATTTTCCGATTATGCCAATTTTTATTTATGTAAACCTACGAAACTCATATCTAGCTACTTGACATTAAGCACAGTATAAATGCATAAGAAAAGCTACCCTGAATACGGTTAAGTAATTTCAAACACTTATTCACTGACCTAGTATAATACCTAGTTTCTGAATAAGTCTCAATGTAATAAGTCTACTTAAATGTTACGTACATAGTTAGTTCACGTCTGGTACTTATTAAAACAAGCGGCAACCAAAAAATCTTTGACATTATGTCATACCTCAAGAACCATGCGACTGATTCAAACAAATTTTTAATAATTACCTTATCAAAGCACTGAATGTGTCACAGTAAATTGTTGTAATTCCTTAATTTCTGAAGATATCAAGACATGAACTAATAAACATTTTTTAACGTGTTTCGACGACTACAGAATCGATTACAACAAAATTTCATATTATTACAGTTAATCATCCAAGCTTAATTTCAAAAAGGTTACATTGTTGTACGTCGGCCATTTCGGGAGAGAGCACGACAAGAAAATGCAATGAATTAATCTAATTTTTAGAGAAGTAGAGTGTATAGTTACAGGTAAATTATAGTCGACTATGGCACATCACGAACGTGTATGTATATATATATATATATATATATATATATATATATATATATATAAAGAATTTGTGTCATATAGTGAGAACGTGAACGTCTATAACTTATGTACACCGTAAACAGTCATTCCAACTTTATTTGTCAGTTTAGTTAGCTGCAGGTCAGTATATTAAAATATAGTATTAAATGAATAAATGCGTATTTACTGTCATATTTCGTGTTCAAGAATATCAATTATAATATACTAAATATTTTATATATAATAAAGCAAAAAGATACTTTTTTATTCTTACATTGAATTTAAAAAGTGATTATTTTTGTAGGTCACCTTTTGGAAGACAGCGTGTAATAAACGAATACAATTTTGTCATATTTAGAAGTCTACTAGACCGACTGTATGTAAATTAAGCAACGTAATTGATTAATGTATACGCTGTGTGTCATTGTTCCAGTTTCACTAGAACAAGTGTGCTAAAAATTTATACTTTTACAGTTTATCAGTCCATATTTTATGTTAATTTTACAGTAGTCGATACAGACTTGAGATGTTAAAATTTTGAATGGGCCCCCTCCCCCCATAGCGCTGGGAGAAATATGAATGCAATATTACAGTTATACAAATCACTCTTATCTTGAGTATGTACATAATTAACCGACTGTAGTAAGTTTTAACTACAAAAGTTACTCTTCGAATTTGTTAGCATGTTTCTTCCGATAAATATTAATTTTTATTTATCATTATTGTTGTGTCCGGTGTTAATACTCTTTGTTTACGGGAAAATTCATAATTTTTTAACTTTCCTTTGATTTTCTCTGTTTAACAGTTTTACTTAACCTATAATTTCCCCTGCAGTCTTTATTAATTAATTAACTTACACGACGTAATTTCTATCCTGTGTGTTGTTTTCAAGTTATTTTATAATTTTATAACAAACAAGTCATCTTCTTTACATCTTAGTCTTTAATTCGTTTTCTTTACAGTTTTTGGTTTGATATTTACGTTTACGGTCGTATCCCGTATTTACTTTAGCTGAAGCCATTCTTCTCTAGCGCAAAGTAGACAGTTTAGTGTCCACGCATTTGAGTAGGCAACTTTATAAACTGAACTGATGTACGGATGTACGTTATTGCGAGCGAATTTGACAGCTGTCAACAAACCTGTAGCAGATATATGCTATTCCGAAAAGGAATAAATGAAACTCATATGATGGGACCCCTATTTTGGTGAAAAGATTTTTCCGTCAGTCCGCTTCATTGCCTCTTTTAACATCTGCAGCTATGCTTCATGGTCAGTAATATGATGATATAACTTCTGTAGTATTGATGTTCTATCTGCTAAACACATATGTGTGGGGTCGCAATTACCTTGTGATGATTGGCGCAGTCAAACGAGTGACGCTTCTGCACAAAGACACGCTGCAAGAAACAGAGCTGCATATATACACATAGGAAATTCAACAAGCTAATGAAACATTTTTCTCAACAAATCAGCGGCTCTACATAATAGTTGATGGCAGATAATACTGTACTGGCTTTTTTTTTCTGTGTTGCTTTGTACTGAAGTTTTCCGCGACCCAGCAACATTTACTCGCAATAGCGTACGTCTGTAAAAACTGTTCCGTTTTATAATATCAACCCACTGCAAGAATCGTTCAAAGATCACAGACAAATTTGCTTCGCGTTTTTGTTAAGAATATATGATTCATTGTTTGCTTTGTTCACGGGAATTTTCAAGCTATGGCTTGCTTTGTTTATTACATTTTCATCTAGTATGAATGTTAAAATTTCCCGTAATTCGAGACAGTTTAGACATATCATTAAATTCATGCTGTTAATAACCCATATCGCTTTCGGATAATTGATTTGAAATTCGCAACAAATATTTTCTTTAAGTTTTAACCAATTTTTCTGTATTAATTCGATATCGTAAGTTTACATACTTTCCTTTTTCTGTTATGATTTATCGACGTAATTGAAATTTTTTATCAAATTAGTATTTGTTTCATTGTTAAAGATTGCGCTAGCTAGGTTTTATTTGCTGTATGTTTCTGTGTCTTATAATTATTTAATTATTTGTTTTAATATATCATTCTGTATTTCATTCCTTTCTTTTATATGTGCAGGTACTGTAATATTTGATTGGCTTTGTGCACTCCTGTTCACTGTTCAAAGTTTTATTTTTTAAATACTGAAAAACATTTCTTTCACTTTTGTAGTATCTTGTGTCGTAGCGTTACTTTTGACGGCTACTGGATTATTTTATTTTGCTTATTATTTTTCTTCGGTTTTTTATTCACAGCTATGCATATGCTGTATTAATTTTTGCAGCACGATTTATTGTATTCATATTTTGTTTGTCATCATGTAGGCCAAATAAAGCATATGTCTGAAAATAATTAGTTGCTATAGAATTCTGTGATTTTAATTTTTTATGTAAATTCTCTGCTCCTATTTATTTAAATTAATTTATTTTCTAGGTTTGCTCATCTAGCAGTAGGTAATTGTTTATTTTCAGTTCGTTAGTTCTGGTGCTCCAGGGTGTTCCTTGAGTAGATTGGCAATTGCTATTGAATATCAGAAGCAGGTGGCTTTTACTCCAGTGTGATCCCTGCGCATGGCACATTGTTCTAGATAGTTCTTGATGATTCTGGAAGAATTTACATGTCTGCTTGGTGTCGCGGCTGTGTAGCGCTATATGTTTACTTCTGTGATTTGTTAGCATTAAATTCATTAGTTAATTTTTTGTTTTGTCAAATTTTTTGCATTTTTAAAGTATGCACATAATTTATTCAGGTGTTTTAATGTCTCTGTTGCCGTATCTGTCATTCAGGATGTTTCCTAGATTTTAAAACATTTATCACACGTTATATAATATTCATTTTAAGCCCGGCAGTTTTGCTCTTCTGTACTCGTGCCTGTGCAAGTTTTGCAAGCGTATTTTTTATTTACTGTACAACGGGACAGTTCTTTCACGTCCTATTTTCAAGAAGTTTGTACGATACCTAGATTTGAATTCATGGAAAGACATTTTGCTTATCTTAACTTTAATTATGATTTTGTACTTTCAGTTTCTTACTAAAGTATGTTCTGTATTGAATAATGACAATGCCCTTTGTATAAGCCAAATATCTGTTTATTATTTGTTATTGTTGAAGTGTGTTTTCTGGTGTTGTTGCTTACCGATAAATTACGGTTAACATTTTCCTTGTAATTTTCAGTTTGTTTTTAGAGTACAAGTCATCTGCTGTAGATTGATACTGATTCACAGCACAATGCGTACACTGTCTAGTCTGGCTAGTAGCGGTCAGGACTATTTTGCTGGTATTTCGCCAGTTTTGTTGTGGTTCCGTTCATGTGTTGTGATTGGTTAGGAACGTTGTTGTTGTTGGACTCAGACCTCATAAGTTTTGGCTGCCTGTGGTCTGCTCTTACCTCCTAGTTTCAGAGTGCTACCCCAGACACTAAATCTCAACTAATTAAATGCGCCGTTGAAAGTAACCATTGAATTAGGTTAATGTTTTGTGCAGAAAGTGAACTATTGCTTGGCTTCTAGTTATTTTTTGTTTATGATTTATTTCGTTTGTAGTTCTAAAGAAAAACCCTCCAATTTTGTTGAATTGTACCTATCGTTTTTTTTTATTTTCTCTTTTCCTTTTGCGAAGTCTTGTTGTCATTGGCACTTGTTTCATTCACTGTGGTTCCTTGCTGTATGTTACATTAAAAGCTACTATTTTTGTGTATTTGAATGAGTATTTTTTGTCTCTTTTTTAATTGTTTATGTTATGTTACAAGATTGTTGGCTACTATTGAAATTAGTTAAAAAAAAGTATTTATTTAACATTTAGGGCAATTTCATTTCTCTTTGTATCTTTTCGTGTCTTTGCCTGCGTGAGTAACTTTTGTTATTTATTTTGTAAATACTATTACTTTGATTTGTGTCAATGCTAATGTTTGTTTTCAGGGCATGAATGTGCCCTGTATCAGATTTCTAAAACATTGTTAAAACTAATTTGGTAAAATTTTATTATTATGGTATTATTTGAGTGGAATTTTATTAAAGATTTTACTTAGTTCTCTATAGTTCTGTATTTAATGATAATTATAAATTTACATTCAAAATAATCAACGTTTAGTTGTCTGCTGACAAGGAAACCTTGATCTGTTTTTTATATACTGCATATAAGCTGCAGCATTTAAAATATGTAATAGAAAATGTGCAACTTTCAGAAATGTAACTGAAAACAACGTATACTGCTTGAAATGCATGTAAGAGAAACCAAAATGGGCTGTTTTGTTGCGTAAAACTCATTACCAACAAAGTCATGATAGTTTTAAAACAGGAAATTTTGACGCAGCTGTCACGTAACTGCGGAATGGCCTCAGTATGTTACAGTCTGCGCGCCTGTTCTGAGTCCCTGGCGGGTTTGTGCTTTTCGCCCGTAAATATATAAATAACACAACGAGGCCCAATAGCATGCGACGCACACGCTTGCCGTAGTAACATCGTATGTTAGGACGTGTTTGATACTGTGTTACTGTAGCGTACATTATGTTTACGAATAAAAATACATACATGCCAGGGACTCAGAGCTGGCGCGCGGACAGCACATTCGGGCAGTAAATGGAAGATTTTTTTTTTTTATGAAAGATGAATCAGGTAATCTATTACAACGACGAGATTCCCATACTGGTCTTAATTTTTTACATTATAATTTTTTTGTGAAGCATAAAATACGAGGTTCAAATAACACCGTGTCTGTTCGTATAGTCGCAGTTATCAAGCAGTCAGTCTAGTTCGTGGCACGGTGAAACATATTTTGTTTAAACGGTTTTTGACGCAAATGCTAATATTATCTGAGATTACGACAGTTAACGTATTAAAAAGAGACAAAAATGTGAACTCTTGCTAGAAGCTGTTAAAAATATTCCCGTACATAAAACAGCATATCAGCAATACAAGACGCTTAACAGAAACCTTATTTCTGTCAACGATACAGCATATTGTTTGTATTTCAGTACGTCGTTTCGAAATATTATGTTGCTGTTATCATGAGTTCAACAAAGTATTGGACACAACACCACGATCATTAAACATCAAATCATCTGAATTGTAGTACAAGTGCTGGTTATAAGTCACAAATGTTTAACAAACACTGATCGTTTAAAATCGAAGAATTTGGATTTGTACAGTTCTACTTTTATAACACATCAGTGAACTGGTACCTGGATCAGTAAAACGTCACCTCTCTACAAATTTTTTTTCGGGTTCGAATCCAAGTCGATCAAAATAAAAGCTTCAGTGTTGTAGCAGAGTACACTACGTATATAACTGGCTTTGTCAAAGTATTTTTTTCTGAAAATATCTAAAGTACCATCAAAATCAAGTAAAACAAGGTATTCGTGACATAAATATTTAACTATTTTAAAAGTTTATTTTCTTTCTACAATGCGCATTTAAGAAAACCACGTTCAGTTTACAAATAAGTTCTGCATTCAACTACTATTCAGTTTTAAAGTTACAATGGAAACGTTACCATACAAATGAACTATAAATGTGTTTTGCAAACTACCTACTCAGATTATAAGAAAAAAATCGTGTTGGTTTTAATGTGTGAACAGCCTTTATACTTTCAAAATTCAAACGATGGTGGAACGATAGACAAATTCAAAACAGCACACATGCTATACAAATGTTATATTTAAGCTCTCCAAAATCGTTAAAAAATATTTTGTACGGCTGTGTCTTAAAATGTAACAACTAAATAACGACAGTTGTGTATTGGAATTGGCTACAGAGTTGCATTGAAAGTAAAATCAGAATGCCGGAAAATCTTCATGTCTGTTCGGTGCCAAATGATGATAGGATAATAGATGGGCACGTAAGTATCGCCCGTATCGCTACCTTACTTTCGAAAAAAAATGTTTCTTGTATACGATCTGCTAAATGCGTCGAGGTGTAGTGATGGTTTGGGCAGAAGTCAACTAATTTTGGCGAAATATATTAATTTTCTAATTCTGTAATCGTGTCTTCTTCGGCTTCGATTTTGGCGCGGTGTAACAAAACCACCATTTTGTCGGGTATTTTGCAAATTAAAGTACTTGTACACCGTGGTGCAGTACCACGTTTGTGTTGTTTCTGTATTCTTAAATCTTTAGTTCCAAATTCCATTTCATTAAAAAAAAACTTGTGTTTTCCAAAAAACGCATTACAGCTGAAGTTAACAAGCGCGGAGGAGCATCGTTGAAAAAACAAGGCAATGGCAATAATAACAATATTTCGTGACTATTTCGTACATGTTATCAACACATGTAGGCGAAAATTACTTAGTAATAAACAAAAAGGAAAAATGATTTCACATATAACTTGTTGAGTGAAGAGGTTCTGGTCAGCGCTTAACATCGAGGTCTTTAGCGCTGGTGAAGGACTATATGATGTGAGCATGGAGAATCGCCGGAATGAATTGGCGGGGGAAACGGAAGATCCCTGAGAAAACCCGCCGACCAGCGGCATCGTCCGGCACGATTCCCACGTGCGAAAAACCGGGGACTGACTCCGCCGGGAATCGAGAGGTCTGACCCATCGACCACCGCGCCCCCCCATTTAACTGGATATATATACATATGTATATATTATAATATTCCTTTGTGACTATCATCTCATAACTGACCTTAGGGATAAAACAATTCTGGCATATTGGCTGAACAACAATTTGGTAATTAATGCAGGAAAAATTATCGAAATATTTTCAACAAAAAAGTGACAAAAACTTAGTCCATTTGGATTACGCTCTACTTTCCTTTTTGGAAAATAACATTTGGTTGATATATTTAAATACCACATTATTATATTATAATAATGTATCCTTTATATTTTAAACTTTAACATTTATGCTGCCGAAATATGTTAATTATATTTGAAGATTTTTGGAATTTTACTTCTCCGCAACACAACGAATTTCACAAAAACTGTTCCAACTAACGCACTCGTGAAGAAGTGTCACAAACACGAATGTTAGGATGAAACTCACAATAGGCTATATAAGTTTATTTACTACGGTAAATTTCGTATTCAGAAATGCAATAAGTTTCTGGAAACTACACCAATGAAACTATTGTTCGACACATTTGCAAGTAATGAATGGTTTTGCTGATAGTATTTGTGTGTAGAGTATTCGTTTCAAATTAGCCTACAGTTATTTAGGGCAAAAAAGTCTAAACATTTTTAGAATATTCGTTTTATGTTTTAAATTGCGCAATTTGTAATCTTAAGCTTTTTTACAGTGTTCTCATTCATGCATTGTTCTGAAATTGATTAAGCACCTGAGTAAGATTCCCCTAAAACAATTCGTAAAATTTGGTAAATAAACATTTCTCAAGTTTGACTTTTTTGTGTGTAGAACAGGTGTTCATATCGCCGATTAAATTTTCCCACTTCTTCTGGGTGCCGCTTGGAGTGCTGCTGTTACATTACCCCCAGACGGCGTCTATTCAACAAAAATAAGTCATTGACTTGCTGAGGGTTGAGAGTACTCAATTCACACCAAGACGATACGACTTCTATTTCCAGCAGGGACGATTCCAACTTTTTCGCATGTGGGAGACGTGGCAGATGTTATCATTTGCCTGGTGGGTTTTATCGTGGTATTTCATGTTTTCCCCGCACCTTGTATACCTCGCTTCACAACCATAGAGCCTCATGTCATACCATCCTTCAAGGCTCGCAAACGCTAACGAACTCCCAGTTGCAAGTCTGCTCTCGGGTTGTGATACCATGCACTTTTTTCCTTTTAAAACACTCACATACAACGACAATGTGTCCTTCATTTCAATTATTTTGCTCCTGAGAGTGCTTCGAGCCGAGGCGTACAATGTCAACTTCCCAAGTGGTTCACATGTGGCGTCTTTTCTAAGGCCAAATTATACGCGAGCAAAGTCGCGGGTACTTTTTTTTTCAATGATACCTGACACTTATTTAAGGACTCCAACGCGAGCGAAGCCTAAATAACCAAATTAAATAAAAGCAACAATTCCAGTATGGTTGCAGCTAATATTCTTCCGTGCATGCTTGCAATAGTTTGTTCATTTCCCGTTAGCTTCATTTCTCAAATATCTTCGACTTATGTAGGAAATTGTGCGTAATGTATTTCAAGGGCAATACACATTCTTACGAATAAGGCCCATTTAAATGGGATAAAATGCTCGTTTCAGTGTTAGTTTTGCATTCAATTCTCAGAAAATGTTAAAAGTGATCGGCTGGTAATTCGCGTAAAGCTCTGAAGGTATTTTATACGCTGCTTTATTACTTTATCTCCGGAGGCATTGTTTAA
Source organism: Medauroidea extradentata (assembly GCA_003012365.1). Classification (NCBI taxonomy): domain Eukaryota; kingdom Metazoa; phylum Arthropoda; class Insecta; order Phasmatodea; family Phasmatidae; genus Medauroidea; species Medauroidea extradentata. The sequence goes on along the minus strand of PNEQ01087786.1, from coordinate 13,365 downwards.
AATTACAATTAAAGTTTAAGGAAAAGCGAAATTAAAGAATTTCTTTCATTTGGTATACTTACATCTCGTCGAAAAGAGAGGTCGTTAAAGACGGTTACACACAACTTTACACAATGGCAGGAAATGGGATACGAATCGACCATCTAATAAAATAATGAACCTTACGGAAATTCGCCAGGAGCAATTTCGGAAAATAAAGGAAACCCGATATCAGTGTGGTCAGAGCTGTGATTTCGAACACAGGTTCTCCCGAATGAGAGTTCCACTTTCTAACACTGCGTATGAATTTTGCTGCCGTAGAACAGCTGTAAAACGTTGGTAGTGTTGTAATACCGTAGTGGGGGTGATTTTGGACACGCGGAGTGAATTTGAGACATCACAAAATAATTATTTTTCCCATATACGGCAGCCGATTTACTTTCAATAAATTCCGAATAACAAATATCTACATAACATGTAATTAATATTTACGTACAGTTGTCAATTACGGAAAATAGAGGTAACATAAAAGTGTTGCAAAGTCGCTCACATGTATAAAGTTACGGTATTTCACATGCAGATACAAAAGTTGTACGTTGTAGCACATATCAAAACTCGCAAGCTGATTGAAACATCGTGATTCCGTGTGTGAATGTCTGCAGAGTAGTGAGCTCATGACCTTGTTACAACGCCAGTGGTCGTCCTAATATCGCATCCCCCGCTCCTAATTGTCGCTCCACTCAGTCGTTTCTTAATGGCGCATACCCCTACTACAGTGCGTCTAACAGGCTGTGCTTCATGCACGCGACTCTTGCCAAACAATCTATATATCCAATGCACAACGGTAGGTAAACAGTACAATTTGAAACATATGTGTTTTGCTGAATTTAAGCTACGCCATTGCTAGGCATGTTGCTGAATAAACGACATTTCTAGAGAAAGTTCCTGAATATACGCCATTACTAGAGAATGTTGCTCAATATTCGCCATTACTAGAGAATTTTTCTGAATATACGCCGTTACTAGAGAATGTTGCTGAATTAACACCATTGCTAGGAATGTTGCTCAATATATGCCATTGTTAGAAAATGTTACTGAATCGCAGAACAGCCACGGTTACATAAAATGGACAAATCACGAGAAAATGAGCATGTAAAAAAATAAAACAGGAAACACAACATGGAAGCCAGAAATGGCTATAGTCAACAAACATTGAAATTATTCATAAATATGAATACATTCAGCGTTTAACGGAAACCAAACAATCAAAACAGCGAGTCAAAAAATACAAGAACTAAACAATGTGCATGAAATTAAAAACAATGTTGGACAAAGACCACGAAAACAATACAAACACAGCAACAGAATTGGTTATAGACAAGACAATATAACGAACACAACACGGACGATAACGGTAGGCTGTCTTCGAGGAACGAGTATCTATTCCTTGTCTACAGTAACACGAATAATCTGAGAAACTGGCGTGCAAGGCAGTGTGGACTGATTTTGGTTTTCAGCGCTGGCGAGTTACAATATGAGATGACAGTAGAGCAGCGATGAAATTGGGTAGCTCGACGAAACAGGAGATCCCCGAGAAAACCTCCTAATCAGCAGCACTGATCACTTCGGTTAAATGCGATCACCCTATCTGTTGTGCCAGCCTTGACACAATTGAGGAAGATGTTAAAATCAATATAAATAGGAAACATTAAATTTATTCTTTCGCTACAAGCTATACAAATAAACCGATAAGGCAAACAAACCTACAAGTTCTATAAGTTACATGACGTTAATGTTCACTGTGAAACAAAAACATAGAACTAATAAATATTTTCAATATTTTGTTTTTAAGTTTTGAACCTTAATTTTTTTACTTCAATTTGAACCAGAATTAATAATTATTTAGTATGTGTGCTGCAGAAAGAAAATTGGTGATAATTGTAATATACAATATTGAATTCATAAACAATTTGAAGGGATTTTATTTCTAAATTCATACGGTTTTTTTGTGAATCTGAATTTACGTTTATTTATAAACTGTTATAAAGGATATAAAAAAATTATTTTATTTTAAACTGTCCATACATTAATAAAAACAAGTTATAAAATCTTATCTATGTTAATTTTTTTCATTATGAATTTAACATTGTACTGTAATAAGTTTATTACAACAAAACACGGTAGGTTAGGACGTAACGATAGTAAATATTTTATTACCTAAGTTACTAGTATATTATTTAATCTATCCTCTTCGTAACAATTTGATATATTTATCAATGTGTATCTTATTATTGTGTATTATGAAAGAGTTGTCATGAAATAATATTTTACGCAAAAATTTACGATACCTTTTTATAAAATTTACATTTGTGATATGCGAATTAATAATTTTAAATCTAATAACCAACCATATATTTAACGTTTCATCTGTGTGGATTAACATAGAATCATACAAAAAACGAAATACACCTAAACAAATAAAAAAAAAACTTACATTAAGTCGGATCAACATGCATGATTCAACTTGCTTTAGGTAATTAGCATTTCATTTATCTACAATCATAATTGAACGTAATAATTGTAGTAAAATAAATTATTCGATTATGCAAGACGTAATAAGCAGTAAAATACATTATATACTCACTGTTAGTGGCACCATTTCAAAGACTGGCCAAAACAACGAATGTCATAACGTTCGGACAAGACGAGAGAATTTGCAACAATGCGTTCCAACACAATTTGACACAAAGAATTTGCCTTGTTAGCGTACACTTTAAGTAAGTTAATCAGAAAATGTGTGAATGTCTACGAAACGGTTTGAAGGGGATCATCCGTTTTTTTTCTTAAGTACTGTACTATTTGACGTTCTGAAGTAATTCTTGTACACAAATGCCCGAATACAACTTCCCATTTTTGAGACGTATCGTTGAGAACGTAGTTTATGTAGGGCTTAAAGAGTACGCAGAAAATATAAAGTTAACTTGACAGCAATTTGATAACTAACCAATTCGTTCCTTGTTAACGTTTATAGCTACACGAGTGTTAAATGAGAAAGTAACTATTGTAATGTAACCGACAAACATAAAATGCGCAAAACCACCGACGAACTACGCAGGTAATCAACGTGAAGTATTAATATTACCGCACACGTAATAACTACACACCACAAAATGTTTATTTTTTGCTGTATTAACATCGACTACTAAGAGTAAATACTTAGAATTAAAATTTTGTTTACGTTATGAAAGTTTAAAGTACAGGGATAACTACTGGTAAGTATAATGCCTATTTGCGTAAAGAAAAAACAAATATTATTAATCCGGCAAAACATTTAAACATTTCTTGACTGAATTTATTTATTTATTGCACAGTTCTTTCAAAGATCATAAACATATCTTAGTCATAATTTTTTAATTTTATTACAGCTAAAATTTTTATGTTCACAATATTTTAAATTGCGAAAAGACATTGTATGTTAAATCAAAGTCAATTACATGTATTCATGTTTAGAGTGATTTTTATTGATTCGTATATGTAAAATACGTATTTTAAAGTAGACCTGTAATCGTCAGAAGTGTTTTAACTTTGTATGTTAAGTGGCGATATTTTGCTATTTGCTGTGTACAAAAATATTTGTAAACTTTGTAAGTCTGGGCAAAATACATGACTCATATTTTGTCTCTTACTTTTATGTCACAAAATTAAAATATTAAAAAAATTATTTCGCCTTGAGATTTGGCGAGATACATGTTGATATGTACCCCGATATGGAATGATTACAGCTATGGCTTGAAGATAGCGGCTGCAATGCCGACTGTTATGATTCACCAATTCAACGTAGCTAAATTTTGAAGTCCAATAAAAACTAGACAACAGTAGAGAGAGCCTGTAAAATATACATTTTTTTTGTTTGGTTAGTGATTGCATTAACTATAATGGGACTCATTTACATTGTGAAACACCACAACAATTTGTAAGTAGTTTATGTTTCATGAATATTAAATTGTTCTTTAAAATCGTTCATCTTTATGGCCAGGTTTAGCGACTGTTACGAAGGACGTAAAGCTGAATTACTAAGTGTTTTAAACCCACCACTGAAACAACCAACGCTGTAGTCCAGCCAATAAAGTAATCTTGTTGGAAACAATTCGCCAGAAACTTAATTTTTGTCAGTTTTCAGTTCAATACGAAATTCCCCTCATCACACTCCCTCCCAATACAGCTATTCCAACAAGCCCAAGCCCTCCAATCACCACACATTACCCAGTCTCAACATCCTTGTTTAATCTCTCGGTTATAAGCTATTGTCTTCGTAACTAACGGTCATAAACAGATGATCGCTTTTCAGTGTTTTTTGTTTATTTATTATTAAAATAATACGTCTTTCTTAAACTTTTGCTCCTGTAAACGGTTTTATCGCAATTTAAATAAAATACGTAAAAACGTGATTGTTGGCATGGCATGTAATTAGTTTGGTTTTTTGACCCGTCGTTTTATGTGAATGAAATGCTGGAGATATCAGTTTGTAAACGTTATAGCACACTGCAAGTACTTTTAAATGCCCCCCGGATTATAAATCTTTGACCAATGTCTTATCGTCCAAGCGACAGTAAAGCGAAGCTCGGCTCAGTATTGTCACGACTGGGACTGACAGGGATAAATCTGGAGTCGAACCCGAAAAAAAATGACGAAACCTAAAAGTTGTCCAACTCCAGGGGCAAAGCGTAGCTCAACATAACTATCAGCTGAAATAAAAAAAAATACTTAATGCTAGGCTGAAAACTTAATAAAACTGGGGACAGAGAGAGATCAATAATAAAATTAAAAACACCTACGGCTTCATTAAAATACTACAATTTGTTAATTAAAATATTGATTTATAAATCAAATGAGTTTTCGCAAATAAAAATTAAACAGCCAATTTAATAACTAGAAAGGAATAAAAATGCAATATTGATTTAAACGTTTTAAAATTCTGACAATTATCAATTAACAATTATTTAGATCGAACTGAACATTTTAAAGTTATCAGGAGAACAACTAAAGAATTATTTAAAACAAATTTACAAATAAACAATTAAATATTATTTAAAATCGGCAACATTTAAGACTTACGTTTAGCAAAATAATAATTATTACAATACTTTTCTTCCATTTCAAGTTAAGTTAAATTTTCGTGTGTGTGTGTGTGTGTTCAGACTGAGACTCGCGCTCTCTCCGGGTTTAAATTCTCACAACTAATTAATTAATATCTTAGCTTTACTTATAACCTATACTTTACCATTAACTTTTACTTTAAATTTGTGTTCTATATATTAACCGTGCCGTCTGGCTTAAAATAAAACAAAATAAATCACTAAACTTAACATTAACTCAGCACTAAGGCCTCGACAGGCGGAATACTTAAGGTTCATGGCGTCGGTCCACTACGGCCAGGGCGTCCCATCCTCTGCTCCCGACCAAGCCTTTGGAGGCAGGCTTCTTTGCCGACACCAACACTACTAGTTCACTACTTCTACCCTAAAACAAGAGTATCAACGGTCTTAGCCCTTAGGAGGCGGATGCCATCCCAGGCTGACGATTCACGCCCGAAACTACATTGCAAACAGCCTGATTTCCCCGTCAGGCTTCTGGACTCGACAACACGTCTACTCCCGGCAGACGACAAATTTTAACTACTCGAAAATGGCGTCTAACTGCCCCGTCGACGCGGACTCTCCTGCCGGGTCAGCAAAGCTCTGGCCAGTAACCCTGGTGTGGCCTACTCCCGGGCACTGAGTAACGCCCCTTGTTGCTGGGAAGAGTAACTGACCTGCGGTAATCAGCCAACTTCCCAGAAGTAATCAGCGAACCCGACGTAAGGGCGAGCGTTCATTGCGAAATAACCAGACCTCCGCCTTCCCACAGCGGAGTCCATGACTTTCGAACACTCTAAACTAGACTAAAATAAAATTCAAAAATTTACGATTTTACAATATGTATGAACATCCTACGCCAGTCAAAGGAAAAGGAAAAAAGCGTGACTGTCGGTATGAATTCGGTACACGCTGAATTTTCGTCAGTTGTTACTACCAGGGTAGGCTTTACCAAAAGTCTCTTATTCCCTTCCTTCACACTCCCGACCATCTAACCAAAAGTTTTTTTTTTTTTTTAATTTCCAAGATACTGGCCAATATTTTAGTTCCTAGAGGTCGTAAAAATTTAATATAGTTTTTCTACACATTATACAAAAAACACGATAATAACTTTCTGCTAGCCACTTAAGTCAATCTGTTAACAAAATGTCATTGCAAATATTCTTTTTAAACCGACTAACAATTGTTACTAGTTAAGATTACGTTTACCGACTTGGAAGCGCAGCACTCACTAATTAAAGGGGGTTAGTACTAACATAAGCATTTAATTTATATTCAAATTAGACAGGATCCGAGTAATAATATTAGTAGTGTTTCTAAAACTGTAAATAGATTATTAGCGTAAATATTTAGATTAGTAGACTCTAAAAAAGTATTAGTTGCATCAACGAAATTTTAAATGGTTACATCAGTAGCCAAGTATAGTAAGTTAATTAATAGAGAGAAATATAGACAGCATGAATGAAAATGTATACGAAACATATTGTGTGTAGACAGAAACATACACATTTTGAATGAAAATAAGGACTGAAATTACGAAAGTGAGATAGAAAACGTAGGCATTACAAATTTCATTCTAAATTATAACTGTAGGCATGAAAAATAACGTCAGAAAGTAACTAGGAAAATAATTTTCAGTGTAACTAAACGAATCAAAGTCAAAAACGTGAGGTGATAATAGTGTGGATATTGAAGGTCAACATGCTGTATTAATAATCGCTAAGTACTAGAGCCAAGTGAAATGACGGAAAACATCTTGAGGCGACTGAGTCAGAAGTGACGGATTTTTGGACCCTTGTAGTGGCAGTGGCATTGTCCCCTGGTTGGCGTGGGAGCTTGTAGTGTTGAAGCTGCGGACAACATGGGCACAAGACATAGCCCACGTGTTCCGAGTAACACCCACTTTCGGAGAGACATAAGTAGTGTGTTTATTCCTTCTGGAACAGAAGCTAGGAGCAGGTGCTGAGATGCCATCCGCCATGTTGTGACGACATGTTGGATTTGTGTGACTTTGACTATGATTTCGACTTCATGGACAACATTTGGAAAAACACCAAAAAACTTTCGGAGAGTTAAAAAAAAAAAATTAAAACATTTTGATAAATTCGAAGAATTGAATACATATATAATGAAACTAGAAGAGTAATGAATTTTAAAAACACTAATTTTGTTTGATTTATGTGGAAGCACTAAAATGGAATTTAAATGCATGTACTGAGAGTTAGAGATTTTGGTCAGCGCTTAACATCGAGGTCTTCAGCGCTGGTGGGGGGTGACGTGAGGTGAGTGTGGAGCGGAGCTGGAACGAAGGGGCGGGGGGAAACGGGAGATTCCCGAGAAAACACGCCGACAACGGCATCGTCCGCACGATGCCAACATGCGAAAATACGGGGACCTACCTTGCCGGAAATCAAACCCGGATCGCCTTGGTGGGAGTGAACTTAGTGTTTAAAGCGTAGGCAACCATCTCTTACCAACGTCGTGTAAAATTATCGGTATTAATTCTTTTAATTTAAATAATTAGTCATAAAATAAAAAATATATATTTTTGTCCTTTACGTTATCATAATAATTATATGATTGTTATATAACTTTTATAGCAAAGAGCCCTTTTAAATTTGTCTCACATACCCCTTCTATCTCTCTCTTTCTCTCTCTCTCTCTCTCTCTCTATACTCTATATATATATATATATATATAACTTATTTTAAATTGTTGTAATTATTATTTTATTTAAAATTTAACCTTACCTATATTTTTTAAATGCTGATTATGTTAATTTCGTAAGTCTCACTTACAACTTACCCGTATCCAATTAAATTCCGATGAAGAAATTAAATTTAAAAAATATTCTTAAATGTAATACAAATTGGGTTAGATAATTATGATAATAACATGCAAGATGTCCACTCTTCGATCCCAATAAGAAAACACTACTTAAAACATGGCGGACAGCATTCGAACACCATCGTCACTCTCGCTAAGAAACTCTGACTTGTCTTGTGTATCCAACCGGTTTATTCATATGTATTCGCACCAATAGCAATCCACCCATAAGAGTTTAGGTGACTGTAGTCTCTGCACTATCTTAAGTGAAAGTTATGAAGAGAAAAGTGGTATTTATGCCAAACGAAATGCAGAAGAAAGTGTAGGATGGGTGGTAGTGTAGGTAAGGGGTTTTTGGTAGAGGGTGGGGTTGGCAGTGAGGGGGAGAGATTTTGGAGGTGGTTGATGCCATGGTGAAGGTAAGGTGGTCGGGATGAGTGTTTATGAGAAGAGGGGGTATAAGATATGGTATGCTAAGTGGGCTTTATGTCTCGTCAACAACAATGTCATTAGAGATGGTGAAAAACAAATTAATTCAATGATGGGAGCTAGAAAAGGATTCGGCCATGGCCTTTGTTAAGGAACAATCCCAGCAGGGGATGTACGGGGTTTGGGAGTGGGTGGGGGAGGCGGTGGTGGGATGCTATGGGGGTTACGTATAAACTGTTTGTATACACAAGACAAGTCACTTGCTTAGCGAGAGTGATGTTGCTGTTCGGAGTTGTCCTTAGTGTTTTCGTATTGGGATCGGAAAGTGGACCTATTGCATGTAAGTATCACAGTTGTAAAATATTTTATTACATTTATAAATAACTTGAAATATTATTTTGTTGATTTTAGAGGAGCTTGATTGGATACGTCTAAGTTGGAAGTGGGGCTGAAGTAGTTAATATTATGCATTCAAGTATAAAGAAAAATTAAAAAATAATATAATCTTTTTGATAAACCTTTTTTTGAGGTAAATATTATTGATATTTAGGGAAGAATGAGGGACTGAAGTTACAAACATTACTAGCAGTTTAGTATCATTTCAAAATATGAAACTTAGAAAAAAATTATTATGCTTTTAAATGAAGATTTTTTTAAATTAAGTAATTAGGTCCAGTTATTTTTAATAGCTACTGTGAGGCAGTCGTAAACTATAAATATTGTAAAATTGCACTAATATAAACTGTATGTGTAGTTTCCTTTCCTTTATGAATAAGTTATTTAATTAATATTACTTATATCGAAGGAACTTATATGAAGTTAGTGGGAGATGGTGAGCCAGAGCTTAAACATTGTTAGTACATGCATATAGATATAAGATTAACATATACATAAATTAACATTTTTGTAATTCATTAATTTCCCAGTTTCGTAAACAATTTAAATAGTTTAACTATGGCAACACTCATTAAAAACAATAATTGAGTCATATCAGTCGTAAACACTTTTTACACTGTGAGAATATCAAGTCGTGCAAATGAACTTGTTGCTTGCCTGTGGTAATTCGTTTATTTTTACCTATCCGCTCGTTGGATAAATTTTCAGTTATCACGAAAGGTATAAATTTCTTCTCCTAAGAAACGGATAAGTTGTCGAATGTCCACAAATATCAACATAAATCTATATCTTCTTTACCATTCTCAAGCCCTTAGCGCGGTGATTCGTAACATTTCAATATTTTTTTTCTGACTCTCCAGAATTGGTTATTACTCGAGAACACAATTGTCCAATTACGGATGTCATGGTTACGTGTTTCACAACAAGTCAAATAGGCCTACAATTAAAGGCTTACACGTGAGCAAATTTTTAGTTAATATATCCTGGGGTTATATGTGGCAATCCTGAAATACTTAAATCATACCAATATCTTGTTTACCCTTCACTCTAACAATGTCTGCCATTGAATCACTTCAGCAGACATAAATCTCTGGAATCCCTGTCACATCCGTATTAAACATATTTGACATTGCAAAAAGTGCACAATTTATGTATTCAGATATTTTTTAAAGCCATTTATTCCTACTGCAAAATAAAACTTGATGTTATTGTGCCAGATGATGTAAAAAATATCAGCTGCTTTGATAACGTATTCTTCAGATGCATTGTTAACTAGAACATCCTTAAGTAAGCCTCTGAAGAATACGAATCTATCTGTTTTCATTTAAAAAATCTTTAGTCTTTCTTGTCTATTCGTTGCCATTAAAATGTTTATTATGAGAATAGATTTTACAAATAATCCACCATTCTGAAAGCAATACACTTATGCAATGGTTAGTAAACATCACACCGTTTCTCAAGACAACTTCAATATTAGAAATCGGTGGTTAAATCTGACTATTATAGAGTGTTGGTTAGGTTATATATTTCGTTATAATTTTATTGTTGTATTTTGTTCGTAGATTGTTTGTTAAGTGAAATTACTTCATAAAGATGATGGGAAGTAGCGGTAAAATATTTCAAACACCAAATTTTATTGCTTGTGGAACTAACTTATTACTTCACTTAGTGAGAAGTTATTCCTTAACAGTAAAAAAGTAATTTACATACGCAATCACATATTTTCATACACATCGTAGGAATTTAAAGTTCATTACACTAACTATTAAATAGTTAAAACTACACAAAATGTCAACTATTGACCAAAGAGAGTACAGCAGGAATGAACACAACATGCGCACAATACCGCTCGTACACCGCCTGTTAAGTTGCACATAGATGACCTTACTGACAGTTATTAAATGTATGTCGGCCATTCTTCCTTTTCGCTTAATTTTATATATTGTTCGTTCCGCTGTTATGGTGGCTGAGTTCTTACGTCTGGCTCAGATTATTTATATAATTATACCATAACCGAGCAGTCGTAAAACACTCGACTCGCATTCGGCGTGTGAGAGATTTTCGACAGCGCTTAATATCGCGGCCTCACATGAGGTGAGTATGGATAGGCGCGGAATGTGGGTGCGGGGGAGGGGTAGGAAATGCCCGAGAAAACACGCCGACCAATGGCATCGTCTGGCACAGTTCCAACATGCGAAAATCCGCCTCACATCCGGGAGAACACGGGCTCTATCCGCGTCTGGCCATACTGATTTCGGTACTCCACGATTTCTAAAACCACTCCTGGCAAATGGTTCCTTAAAATGGCGTTGGGCGATACCCATCCTCTTTCCCACGTGTATCACTACCTAGGCCTTGTGTGTTCGAGGACACGTAAGAAATAATCAAGTGATAATAAACATTAAAAAATTAGTTAATTTTTTTCATTGACATGTGTAATCCCGATTATTATTATGCACAAAATTTGCATTCAAAACTAAACATGTTTAAATTTCCACCGTACTGTGCTCAAAGTGTTTTTTATTTCTTTAAGGCTGCTCGGCACAGAAAATTTCGTAATATCATATTTGTACCGAACAGTATCTTAACTTTTGTGCATTATATTAATAGTAAATTCGGACAAATGAAATATTTTTAGGTTCCATATTTATCGTACAAGTGCATGTTAAATGAGTGATTTGACCATTTTGCTACTTACCCAAAGTAAAAATTATTCAAACAGTATGAGTTTAGTGTGAAAGTAAATGTATTAAGCTAAGGAATGACACCTTTGTAATTTCACGTAAGAATTGTTTGTATTAAAAAAATTTCAATAAACCTAAAATTTTGCAAATCTTTGAGTACCTGTATATTTAATCAATAATTTAAAAGTGAAATAACAAAAGCTTCATTCCGTAGCTATAAACATTTACTTTACTAAAATGTATTTAATTTGTGTCGTTTGAAAAGTTTTAACTTTCACCACATAGCGAAAATAATAAAATAACTAGTTTGTAATGCACTTGTGCGAAAACTATAAAACTGAAAAAGATTTTATCTGTGGAAAATTACTATTAGTCTAATACGTAAGGTTTATGAAGTGTTTGGTACAGTTCTAAATTACAAAGTTTTCAGCTCAGAGGCCTTTTAATTGTAACTTTTCTCTGCATTAAAAATAACTTTCCCTTACTACTAACTTAACCATTCTTTACTACCACTGTAGATTTAAGACAAGTTTCAAAATAGACCTACCTGGTAGTGTTTAGATAAAGTTATATTTAAATCCTAAGTTTTGCCAAGCAATAAATGGCTATAAATAGTCAAAATTAAAATATTTCGTAACAGGTGGTTATTTTAAACACAATAAAAGTTTCGAAAAACTAAGATAAACTGGGCTGTGGAGTCACGACGTGAAATTTTTTAACAATGAGTAAACCTTATTAAACATATAAATCCATTTTAAGCTGCAGGACCGATCAGGAGGCAGCTTCGGTGTTATTTTCTGAGTTACGACCAGACACGTTTCCTGTATAACACCCTTGTTTTTCCGGACGTCACAGCCAGCCTGCTTGAGTTCCTTAGTCTGTAAATGAGTCTGAGGAAGGGGACAGTTCTCAGTTCCTGAAACATAGCATAATATGTTGTCGTCGAAGGAAGTCTGCTTCATTTTTGCGTCGTTGTGTTCACATCTGTTCAAGTCTCTTTTATCGTTTGTGCTGTTGTCATTTTCTTCGTCCATTTGTGTAGCCATTTTTCATACTCATTATTTTCTTGTGTTACTGTTATTCTTTGATTTTTCGTTTCGTATTTCTGGACACACCATCCATTCAGGAATAAATTTACGCTGTTCTTATTTTATATTTGTAAATGTGTGTGTGGGTGTGTGTTTGTTGCCAACAGCTAATACTGGCTTAAATGTACAAGTGTGATGACAAATTTTTATTTCGCTCTCTTTACCCTGCGCTATGTGACCATAACATATTTACTCGTTCGATGCTTTCTTTATGTATTGTGCATTTACAGCTGCTTAAAACAAATAGTTGGTTAGTTGAATGTTTAAACAAATCTGTGGTAAGCTGTTGTCCTGACACAGATGAAAATACCAGACCATTTAGTAAAAATTTGAAAATTATAAGCCGGTAAGTAAACAAACATATTTTTACATTAAAATTAAATAATGAAAAATTTATTTTGTTAAATTGATAAATATATTTTAAAATATTGTATTAAAGAAATCGATTGATTGTTTATGGATTTGGGTCCTTATACATCTATATACATTTTAGCATAATACGGCACTATAAATACATTAAAAAAACTTTAAATGTAAAATATTTGAGTTATAAAACTTTTAGCTAATATTATTGATTGATTTTTAAATACGTCTGCCCAGAGCCTGTTCTGAAACACGTAAAATAACTAATCTAGCCGCATTTAGAAAACTGATGGAAATGTGATTTTTTGTGGCGATTTATGTGGATTTTCAGAGAAATATTAAATAATTTAGTTTTTCATGTTATCGGAATTTTTAAATTTTTAATATTATTTTTTGTGAATAATTTTGTGTATGTTTTATGAATTTTCGGTTGTTTTTTTTTTTTTTTTTTTTTTTTTTTTTTCT
>PNEQ01087785.1:0-29590 GCA_003012365.1 Medauroidea extradentata | reverse complement strand
TTCCATCTTCCGCAAGTCAACCAAATGTATTTAGTTTCGCCAACAAAATCATTTAGTCCATCGAAAAAAAATTGTTGGTTCAAAGCACTTCACTTATAACTAACAATATTATTTTGTTGACAAGTTGTAACGAGTTGTTTGTTTACACAAAATATTTATTCGACGTCCTGTAGCAACCAAATATACGTTTGGCACAAACTAATTACGTTTAAATGGATAATTTGGTCGAGGGAAATAATTAAATTTGTTTGGAGGACTCCAAGCTTGGTCTTACCAACAAAATATTGTTTAACTGAAGCAAACATCACCCAAACAAATATATTTAGTATAATGAAACAATTCTTTCTCTCAGTGTGCTTGAACTGCTTCATTGTGTTCTTCCTCATAAAAAATAATGTAATCTATGTAAACTATGCAATTTGAGATACTTCCAAAATATTCAAATACTAACTCCTGAAAAACTTCTGATGCTGGAGCTAGCCCATACGACATTCGTGTGTTCTTGTATATACCATTGGGAGTGGAGAACGTAACATAGTTCATGGCGTGTTCACTAAGTTTGATTTAAGAAAAACCTTCCTTAAAGTCAAAAACTTAACCTTTTTCTTTCTGTGTAATTTATCCTGGACATCTTAACTTATTTTAATTATGTCGCGTTTTGAAGATTACATTATTAATATATACATGATCCAAACATATCCTTACATTACCATTTGGCTTATCTACAATTACTATGTTACAAATGAAGCCTTCAGGATTAGGATCCGTAACCTTAACAATCACTCGCAAGTTATTGAACCTTCCTAGTTTCTTTTTTAACTTTGGTTGAACCGCCCGCTTAACAATCGCCGATCACACACATAGAATTACTATTCGCAGATCTAGTTTTCGTGATTCCGTCCAACTGAAACTTGCAAAAATTATTTTTATTTTTTATTTCGTTACTAACTAAACAATGACGTTATTCAAGTTGCACTTTTAGTTATTTACCTGGTATACTTAAATGACTTTAGTATATAGTAGTTTGTTTTGTGAAAACTATGCTAAACATAAAACAGTGTTTCAATTTAAACATACATACATAGTTATTAATTACAAGTTGGTGTACGGCCATACAGTCACTAAATTCAATCCGCATTTCTTCAAATAATTGTTCAAGCGTCAGTGGAGAAAATATTTCTTATAACCAGCTAAGAAATCTGCACATAAGCAAGAATTGTTAATGCTTCACTCGATTGCTGGGTCCAAAGTCCAGTTTATACGAACATCGCATACTGTCTTTTCTGGCTACCTTCTTCCTTTCGTACTATTAGTTCAGCTATATATTATGACCCCTTTCATTGTAATCAGCCCTGCAACAAAAATTTCGTTGTATTTAAACCGAATCACTGTAAATTGTAAAACCTACCTACAACGACTTTTTTTTGTTAGCAGTAGCTATAAAAAATGTCCACCTACTACAGTTTTAGCAAAACGACGTATCAAAACTACTACATTTACATTGTTCTTAGTTAACCCATAGTAAAATTTTACTTACACGAATAAGATAATTTATAACAAAAAAATTATTGGTATCATTCGTAAAAATATTTTTGTATTAAAAAAAAACTAGCAAAAGTAATGAAAAATTTGTGCATTTTCACTAAATGTTTGAAAAACAAATACAAATCTAGGAATTACGTTATGGTAGCCGTTAAGAACTACGCCATTTGCGATGAATACGGTTTAACATCTTCCTACAGCGAATATGAGCTTAATTTTTTTTAAGTAGCAGTGTAACAACACCCTGCTGTTTAGCATAACTGCTAATCATTATGGACGGTGTTACAATATAGCAGAAGAATGCTGCGTATTTTACAGCATTTATCAGATGCAAAAATTTTAAAGACTCCAGCCACAAGGAATGAAGAAGAAGAGATGTTTTACGATGACACCCTACCACGGTCGTAGAAGAACAGGTCTGGACACTCGCCTACCTAACAATGTATTTTGCTTGACCCCTTTGTTGTTTGGTTGGTAGTTCGTCAAGTTACCGAGAATGTCGTACTTTTTGGCGCTGTTTTCCGGGCGGTCGGACTCAAACTCCGCCCACTTTTTTCCATTGTTAAATTTATAAAGTAAATAAGGATTGCTGGAGCCTTTTCTTAAAATTGTGAGCGAAGAAAGTATTTCGTAAATTGATAAAAAATACGTTTTGATAAATTGTTTATCTTAGCGGAAAGGAAGTGGGCGGAGTTTAGTCCGACCGCCGTAACATCAGCGCCAATAAAACACAATATTCTCGGTAACTTGGTGAACTACAGCCAAACAACAAGGAGGTCAAGTTTCCAGGCGAGTGTCCAGACCTGTTCTTCTACGGCTGTGCACCCTACATTTGATTTGTTAGGAAGAAAATGGCGGGGAAAGGTGTTATGGTGGACATAATCCCACACTGTACAAGTTAGGTCAGGAGTTAAGATATCGATAAGATAATGTTGACAAGAAATGTGGCTATCGAGCATTACCAGCACAAAGAGCAGCGTCCTCTAGAAGCAAAAGAGGCTACATAAATGTAAATTATTAAACCGAAAACGGTTGACATTGTTTAAATGCTGAAACCTGTGTTCTTGTAACTAGGTTTACCATTTTTCCAGTAAACGTCAGAGATCCAGCAATACAATATAATTTCGCCCATTTCAGGCCATGCTCTCTAGTTTCTACTTTTTTTTATCGATATAAATTTTTTTATGCCTAAACGAGAGCAGATATAAAAAATCTGTCTAGCCGTTTTTTTTTAATCATCTTCTCCATGTTGGTTGATTTTTTTCAAAGCAGTAAATACTATGGTTTTAGCTAATTCTGTAATAACGAAATTCTGGTTAGTTGTATTTTTAGTCGAAACCGCGTAATTGCTAGCCTTGAAATAATTAGCTATCACGAAAAAAAAAAAAAAAAAAAAAACTTTTAAACAAAACTTCTAGACATATTTTTGATATCTTCTCTCGTTTAAGTTTTAAAAAAATAATAATCGCAAAAATAGTAGAAACTATTTAGCAAGGCCTTAAGAAATGTAGCATTAAAGTATGTCAAAGTGATAAACAAATGACGACATGCGATAGCGTTACTGATAAAGCAGAATCGTACCAACGCACAGTGTGATATTTTCGCAATCTAGGTGGACAAAAATCAATTTTGCAAAATATACATACGGGTATAAGCATAACATATTTCCACAGAATAACCATATTTTGTAGAAGTGACATTGTTTTCCCGATGTCTAAGTTGGCTGTGTGTGGATACACGTCACAACTTGTTAAAACATACACACAGAGGGGTAGTAGCGCGCGCTGCGAGACTAGTTGCTCGTCTTTGCTTGCCCAGTACACGCGTCGCATGAGACATTTAACGGCTGTTTGCAGTACGCATATAATTGGTGACATAATGTGTGTGTGTAAATGTGGAATTTGTTGAGTTTAGCTGTATAGTCTGGACGAAGCAGAGCCTTGAAACTGTGAGTACGCAGAACATATATTATAGTGTACAGTTACATAAGGAAAGTGACATTTCATTCATTATTTCGTATTATTCCAAGGTGAAATCACATGCTCCCCCAAGGTGGACTTATATACTTTGTAAATCGTGAAAATAATCTTGCGCATATTTGTGTACTGAGCTGATTTTAGCATTTTAGTACAATGCCTTTCAACATTTCCCATCAAACGTTATATTATATATCACGTCCAACACGTTTAAACGCCTTACTAGAGTACGTTTTGCATCAGTTGATCAACACGTACTGTCCGATGAAACACTATCAGCTATTAAGGCAACTCTGAGAACGTTTTGCCACAAAATTGAAGAGAAATTAAACAAAGCATCAAGACATCGCGAACGTTTTGAAACAAATAATTCTTCCCGGCTTCAGAGGAGTGTCAACTTTGTTGATGTAATGCAATCAACACGTAGCACTTCGCAAAACCAACGGGGTAGGCCACAAAAATCATTTACTGAATGCAAATAAATATAATAAATATTATTAAAGTTAACTTTCTTACTGTGCCAGGCCGTATATAAAAAAAAAACTAAAAGCAAAATGTCTACCTGAACAAACAAGTCTATCATTGGCCATGGAAATGAAGTTGCGACAAGAAGGTAAGAGGGATTCTGCTACAATTGTCCGGGAGCTTACACGTGCCTTGCCCCAGAGGGGGACAGTAATTAAGACGTCTCGCAAAGCATTCCTCCAAACACAAGGCTAGGCACAAATTTCTCCAGATGAAGCTCTGGCTTTAATAGTTTATGCAAATCTCTCAACTCATCAATATAACATTATTCGCAACAACTGCAAAATGTTGCACAACGATCTTTATACTGCCTACAATAAAGTGAGAACTGCTAAAGAGAAATGTTATCCTTTAGGAACACTTGTCACAGAAATATCAGTAGAAGTCTTTGCCGAGAAAAAGAAACAGGTGCAAGAATACTTTAGAAAAGAACTGGGTTTGCTTGTCGACTATCCGCGACAGCAAACTGGACATACGATTGATGACAACACTGTTCGAAGATTTTTCTGACATGCAGAAATATCTGCAAGAATTACCGGTGTTGATGCTGATCTCATTAAACATTTTCATGTGATACTGGAGATGTTAGGGTCAGGATTCAAGGCCAATATTGATAAATTTGAGACACATGTAAAAACCACAAGAGAATTGTATGTGAACAGATATCCTTGGTACCCAATGCCAGTTAGTGTACACAAAGTGTTATGTCATGGAAAAGATGTCATCTCTGCTTGCATTATCCCAATAGGCCAGCTCTCGGAGGAAGCCCAAGAGAGTAGAAATAAACACAACAGAACATACCGAGAATTGTTTACGAGGAAGACATCACGAATTCACACCAATACCGACCTGCTTCACAGACTTCTCATTTCCTCTGACCCAGTTATTGTGCGTTTAAGAGTCCACCCTCCAACAAAACACAGCCGTATGAAGGAAGAAGTGGACGATCTATTGGAGGCGCCTTCATTGCATTTGCAAAATGAAGAGCACAGTCATTCATCGCATGACCCAACATACCAATTGAGTATTAGTGGCTCAGAAAATAGCGATGCGTAATTTGACGTATTGCACTTCTTGCACTGTGATTATTTCATTTACATTACAAGTGTTTTCTTCAAACCTATTTGATTGCTGCAAATTGTAAGAATAACTATTATTGCAGTGCGTCATATATTTATTTTGTTTCATATATATTTCATATTAAATCAAACAATATAACACACGTTAGTAAATTTATTAATATTTTCATTTATGTACATATAATTTATTGATTTATGCTAAAATATCTTACATTTTCCGTATCAAGTGTTTGCACTTTATTTCTGTGGTTGCAAGTTTGTTCTAAAATTCAGTTTGGTTTCCATATGTAAATACATTCTAATGGCCTGTAATCGAACTTGAAACACACAACACATTTGGTAAATAGCAATTATCTTGTTCCAAGTAACTTGCAGAAAATAATATTATTGCAATGTGCTATCTATAATATTTTGTTTCATATGCTTTACAAATTAAATTACAATGTATTAGCCTATAAGTGTTAATATATTAATATTTATATTTATATATATTTTCATTTATTGATTTATGCTAGGGTATCTTACATTTTCTGTATCAGGTATTTGCACTTCGTTTGTGCGGTTCTTATTTTCAGTTTGGTTTCTATGTATGTACGTTCATACAACTTGTAATCTACCTTGAAACATACATTTTCAATCACTCGTGTTCAAAACATATAATAAATTGCATTATTATACTTAACTTTTACGTACATACTTTTGTCCTCCTAGATTGTGAAATTACGACACTGTGCAACGGTCTAAGATGATCCGATCGATAGTCACCGTTGTTGTGGATAATAACTTCACAGATTTGTATGAAATATTGTAGTGTATTTTCTGTCACACTGATTAAGTAGCATTATCCCTTTTCTATTTACTGAGTCGGTCGTACTAACTCAGAATCGTGTTTGTAGATGTCACATTGTTCATTCAAGGCATACAACTTTATATCAGTTATGATTGTCTCTCGTAAAGTGAGCAGTGATGTTTGGTACATAAATATGACAGTGACTAACTCGCATATTGCGAAACAAACTGAAGTAGACTTCAAAATTCAGACATTTTATTCCTTCCAGAAGACGTTGAAAACTTATCCGAGCGCTGAGTTAGAACTGAGTTATGTGAGATTAACACTTAACGAGACATTCAAAACACTTCTGAAAATTTACGAACTGGCATTGAGTTTAGGTGCCAGCCACTAATATTTTTTTTAGTAGTATATATGTTGTACACGCAAATGTTTGCTACTAAGTGAATTAATTATTTGTAATATGTTTTGACGATACTTATTTTATGGTTAGTGCACTTTTTAGAAGACAAGAAGTATAAATAAAATAAAGGAATCAAACTCATAGGAATACACAACAAGATACATCGCAAAATATGAAGTGCTTACTCTTGAAATAAATATTTAGTGTTTTTACATCATACTGAAAGCTGGTAAGATCTGCAGAACATAATGGGCTAGTGATAATATTTCGTAGCTTCATTATCGTTACTAAACACAACACGTATAGTAAACAAAATATACTGGGTCAAACAAATGCCGGTTACTGGCTGAAGGTTAAACAGTGCTTCATAAATTTTTTCTACTCATAGTTGAATACTAGCGAAAAGACACATTTCATGCAACAATATACTGCTGATGAACTATTGTTCAAACAACATCGACTCTCCGAGACATTCTATTGAAAGAACGTCCAAAACAGAATACACTTCTACAAACATCCATTGACGAACAAGAGGCGATAGTAAGGTGTGCTAACTACCGTCACTTATTTCAATCTTATTACATATGAACGACGCGTTCATCAAACGTCCTTGAGATATGTATCGAGCTCGTCACTGTTCAACTTCATCTGTCTTCAAGGGAGAGTGGAAGCACTCAGAGACGTCATGATAGTACACATTTCCCACTGACTTTGTACTTGAAGTTTAAAGTAATGTAATCAGCATTGCCTTCTTCTTCTACGCATTTTGAATTTTATTAAGGCTATTAGGCGAGGGTGATATTGCCTTCCGCAGGGATTAGGGCGAAGTAACCAACCCGGGTTGGTAAGAGTAAATTTAACTTCCCCGGCTGGGACACTTGGCCCACTGACCAAGAGCTCTAACCACTTAAACAAGCGGTCGGACAACACGGCCTGGCACAATAAGAAAGTTAACATTGATGTTTCTTATGTTATAGTGTTTATTAAATATTTGTTCACGATCATCGCAGGTTTTAATACGATTATTAATTATTTTTCACCGTGTAGTTCGACAATTGTACAGAACAACTATTACTGTTCATATTCCCTCCTTGTGTGCTGGTACAGGCTACCTACTCCTTCGGACATATCGTATCTTAGTAAAAGAAGGAATGAACATTTAACCAGCATTACCTTGACGAACTTTCAACTTGAAGATCTTCAGTAAAACCAATTAAAAATATAAGCGTCTGAAAACCAGGTTAGTAAATGGTTGATTATTTGGCTGTTACGTATCATGTAATTGATAAGACTATTGAAGAAATGCGGTTCATAAGCTCCTGTTTAAACGTGAGCTAACTTCAGTTAGACGCATTCTCAGTGAAGAGACAGCCGAATGTTGTCTCAACTTTGTACCCAAAGGTGATAAACATTTTTTTTTTTTTTTTTTTTTTTTTTTCAAAAATACAAAATATTGAATTGAAATAATAATTTTAACCACTTCCGAATATTTACCTATTAAAACATGCAAGTGATGTTTCATATTAATCCGAAACCAAACTACAATTATTGCTATAAATTATTTGAAATAAAGTTGGTATGTCAATAAGTATCAACTACTTGCATCCGATGTAGCGAACATTTATTTTGGCTGTCATTATGCAAGACAACTTGCCATTAGGAACAAATTCAAACTCTTACTCGAAAACTTATTAATTGCATGTCGTAGCTTCTTCTGCCCGACGATATAGTTCAACGTAACTACTAAAACCTCATATCTGCAGCGATTATTAAAAATTTTAAACTTAATATTAATGTTAATATGTTCCGGTATAAATGATCTCACGTTTGACACGTAATAATGTCATTAAACCTCTTAATTAAAAGTATATCCCAATTATTTACACCAACACTGAGGTTGAGCATGCTCAATAGTGATTCTGTTAAGTTTTTGTTTGATATGCTGCAATGTGTGACGACAGACTATCATTTATCTTGAATAACACAAGATAATTGTTCCCGTAGACGTAAATAAAATTATTGATAACTACGGTTATATTGTGGCAGGCACGACAACACGCTGCGTCGGTACTGTTTGTTCACGGCAAGCATGTTTCACACTCCAGGTCCAGTAGCTTGACCTTGAAGCCTGCGTGGTTTCAAGAACGTGCAAATCACATTTACACTATCCTGCCAGAAAAAAAAAACAGAGAGAGAAAGAATCCATCAGAATTTTTTCTTCTCGAGGTTTGTTGGATCGTGTCAAAACGAGAACGAACATTGAGATAAATGTTGACTGACGTAGAACATACTCTATGTCCAGTGGCATTCTGATCTTGCGGTCGGTGAACAAAAGTATTCACCGAAGTATCATTGTTATGTTTCTGGAATAGTTGTATCCGCTTATCTCTATAAATCTTATTAAATAAACAATAAGGCATAATATTTATACGAAATATATCACGCATATGAGAAATTCGAAGAGAATTTGGTCAAATCTATTAGAAATATCCTGAATGTAAGATCCAGTTTAAATCTGACTTATTAAATTAATTAATATATATGTAATTTACGTAATGCTTTGGAAACTGACCACAATGGTTACTACGAACGTTACTATGTAGTTTGATGTAGTTACTTAAGAATATAGATATTTTAGAATAGTTCACTCCCCGAAAACTTGTAACAAATTGTACTTAATGTAACTAAGTTATGCCTAGACGGTTTGATTTCCGGTTTAACAGTTTTAGATAAGGTCTATGTGAATGAAAGGGCGCTGGTGTTAACTAGATGGCTGTATTATATACGTTCACAAAAACACCAACTTCTAGTAAAAAAATATTCATCTCTAAGTTAGGATACGTTCCAATAGTCTAATAACAAATTAGATTTGATGTTTAGAGATTTGAAATTCTACAGTCATTTAATTAATTTAAAATTGTCATTGTTAAATTTTTTTTTTTTTTCACGTGTATTGCAGGTATTTTTCTGTCCCACGATTCTTGCGACATCTGTTATAGCAGTTGTAATGCGTATGAAAATAATTAATATACATTAAGATTGTCCTCGAGCTGATATTTTGTATTATACCGTTACCGTTATTTGGCAAGCTTCGCCACGTACCATATATCATATAATTAAATGACAAATATATTATTTTTGTATACTAAACTGGCTCACATTACCATTTTTCACTATTATCACGGCCCCTCGTTTCAAAAAAATTACCTGAATGATTTTAAAAATGCTAGTAGATAGTCTGTAAATCATTCCGTTGCAAACACGATGCCGTAGTTTGCTTATTGGCGTATTTGATTTCGTAAATCTGTGTGTTGATGTGAATGTAAACTAAACAACCAAGTCGAAGGCCAGAAATTGTCTCCGTGCTAGTCAACTAGTGTCAACCAGTTATCAATACAACTGACTTCACGAACGACGGGTTCCTTGTTGTCCTAGGACGTATAGCTGTAGTTAATATTTAGAGCACCATGTCCTTTAAGAGTTGTTTCGTTACTACTTGCAAATCTGCCTCTTAAAGATGTAATGAGGGAGTCAAAGTAAGGAACAAACACAGCGACTCTAAAGTATTCGCAAGCATTTGATATGCTAGTTTATAGAACTTATCAAAGGGCATGTTCGTTGTCTAAGTTTTATTTTTTAAAATCTAAACACATTCTGGTACATCGGTTAGTGGGTGGGCTCAAGCCTCTCTTTGTCGCCGTCCCCCTCCTTTTTTATCGGCGACCGTGCTCTGGTCAAATCACAAAAAATTTCGATTGAGTGAATTTTTTCGATCGAGAGCATTGAGAATACTATTTGTAGTATATTGACTAATTCGTGAAAGGGTTTTTCCTTAAACCAAATCGGGAATTATAGAAAAAAATATCCCCCTTCAAAATAATGCAATTGGGGTTGTAAATTAATTTCATATTTAAAATAGATCGCAGACATTCGCGGCCGTTGTGTGCATTTTCTTGGCTTCTGCGTGATTAATTTTATATTAATTTGGAAAATGTATGCGCCTGTAATTACATTAGCTATGTTACCTTTTCTTGAACAAAGGTATGGTAGTTGCCCATTTGAGTCTATCAGGGAATACACCAGTGCTGAAGATAGCGTTACAGATATTACTTGAAGAAACACTGAATTAAGAAGAGCACTACTTCTGTAAATCATAGCGTAGGCCATCAATTAAGAAAACATCAGTTTTAATGAATTTGTTACTTTTTTTTACTGCTACTACAATTGTAAACTTACATTTAAAGGTCTGATAATCTGCATTAATATAGTTGTGGAGTAATTAATGCATGCTAGCTGATAAAATTCATATAATCTGCAGTAATATAGTTGTGGAGTAATTAATGCATGCTAGCTGGTAAAATTCATATAGAGACAGTTCTTTTTATTCAAAAAATTAAAAATTACGAGTTTTTTAGAGAACAAATGCAGTACCTTAATACCATAAGAAACCGACTAGGTCAGTGAAATAAAGTGAACCTTATTTTTGGACATACGCTATTGCAAACGAATGTTACCTAGTTGCAGACTCACTCAATTAAATTAGTCTGCTGAGTTCCTCAGAACATGTGACTGAAGACGGGAATATATCTCAGTTACCGAACCGTCGCATCTGTTGTCGAAGAAAGTCTGCTACTTTTCGTCTGTTTTATTTGTTGTTTCACCTGTGTTCACATCCATTCGTTTCTTTTGCTTGTCGTTGTTTGTCATCGTTGTTTTCGTCCATTTTGTCACAATTTTATAAACATTATTTTGATGTTTGATTTTATTGTTCTTCTATGTTTCTTGTGTCGTCTTTCTTGATACGACTTCCGTTCAGAGATTAATTTGTGTTGTTATTGTTCTTTTATGTTCGTGTCGTCTTTCTGAATACTACTGTATTACTTTCCGGAATTGTATGCATGTTTCACTTTTTTTTGTTTGTTTTTCGTTTCGGAGTTTCTGCTGCAACTCGACAACATGGTTTCCATTTATAATACCAACCCACTGCAGATATCGTTCAAAGATCACATAGTTCTGTGAAACCTGTAAATAGACGTAGCTAGAACCAATCTTATATATATATATATATGGACTTCGCTGAAACCATAAAGTAAGAGAACCGCTGATAGTGTTGCGTTAATAATCCGATAAAAAAATCAGTCGGTAACTCCAAGCCACAGAAATTATTAGGACGGAGAAGTCCATGAAGACGCCAACTGCAGAAACGTTTGGCAAAATATCGATTTTTGCAGCCAACCAGACGAGGTTCCAGTCCGGAAGCCGAGACAGCCATATATGATCACATCAATTACAATATTAATAAACACAACATTTCAATTTTCGAGCCCTAATAGTACAGCTGTACTACCGTATAAGACATTCCAGCTCTTTCTGACTGTAACTTAAAACGTAGAATACCACACGAATAAAATAAACTTTGTGGCCACCACAAAAAATTTTGTCATGTATCTCACAAAACGATTTTGTGGTGACTAAAACTTCTTTGCTACTCCCAGTAAATTTTTGCAGTGGTTATAAAAAAAAGGTTGTAACTACAATCAAAATTGGTGGGGGTCCATATTTATAAAACGTACTGGCCACCATAAAACCGTTTTTATGTGAACGTGTGTAATTGAGAAAAGAGAAACAATCACAAAACATTGAAACCGCATTCGGGAGGACATGGGTTTTAATTCCCGGCCCAGCAATCGTAATTATGGACATCCGTTGTTTTGAAATATGTCCAAGAAAATGCTGGAATGATTCCTTAGTAGATGCCACGACATTTTTTTCTTCTTCCATTTGTTCTGAGCAGCTGCATACGACTTTGTAGACCTCATCGGTGAGACGATGGGCCCAACTTTACCGTCAAATTGTTTTATACTTAAAAAAAAACTTTTAAACTAATAACAAGGCTTTCTTTTTGTCAGCTGTTACAAGAAAAGGTTACAAAATCTTTAGAAAAATATGCCAGATTCCGACGGAAACGAATGCAATAAATGTTTTTGAACAGTGTGTTATATTCGGTCAATTCGGCAGCCTGTCACATTTTACAATTTTGTTTGTATCTCACAATGTTTTTTTCTAAGAAACTATTGTCAAACAATTCCAGGGACACTATAAACAAATTATAAATTTGCCAGAAATTGATTGGAAATACACAAAATCTGTTTGCAAGTACAAAGACACATACATAATAAATATTCTGTAAATCTACCGAAATATTACAATATTTGTAATATTGTGAGCATTTTTGTATACGAAATAATGTTATTTAGTGTTACGGCAAGATTTTAAGTTACTAGTATCCAAAAATATTTTCAAACTAAAGATATCTACCTAACAACTTGTGCAGCAACAAATTTATCTAGATGTTGTAGGACGCATAACAAACCGTCAGGGGCGGATCTAAAAAGGAAGGGGGGGGGGCTGACTGCCCCGGGTGCCGGGTTAGAAGGGGCGCTGGTGGTGCCGAAAATTTTTACTTGGGACAGAACTGTAGATGAGTATAAAAAGATAATATATATACCAATATTTAGACTTTTATTTTAGAACTCACATTTGAAACACCGCTAATGGTAGCTATTAAGGGCAGATTTTATGAATTTCTACTAAAATTTTATACTGTTGTTTACACGAGTGCCCAACAACGTATGCAAGATAAGTTTATTACTGTTGGGTTGATTAGACTGATGAGAAAAAGGAGGAGGGAGGAAGGAAGGGGGGATGCAAATCAAAATTCTTGCCCCGGGCGAAGGATATCTTAGATACGTCCCTGCAAACCGTGTATTGCACAAATATGTTTGCTTAGTATTATAACTCTTTGATCTATGGATACTTTTTATCACGAAGAGAGTTAATATTGGATAATTTCTGCCTATGTTCTTGTGACCGTTGGGGAATCAATGAAGGTGTAATGTATACAGTGAAAGAAATATATTCATGTAATTATTTTATATCACTTTTGTTAAGTACCAGGCATGGAATACGAAAACATAAATAAAACCCATCAATTTACGTATATAGAAAAACGATGCAACTATCAACCATGCGAAAATCCAAGTTAAATTTTTGAAGGTTTTTAATAATGCAGAAGTTATTTGACGTTCTTTTGAATGAGTTTTAGGCGGGACGGTTACAAATGTATTACAAGGTAATTTCACGAAACTGTGCATTACGTTGAAGTATACCAATTGCGATTTGAGCTTGTAATTTTTGTCACCCGCAATATTTAAAAATTTAATCATAAATAGACACGCTTTATGGCGAAAGTAAGCTATGATGATCTGCAATCACATACACTACGTGAAACTACGATAGGAGGGCTAGTCCCATTTATTTACCACATTAGTACAACATGACTACAAAAAACACTAGGACAAAACGATCAAACTGAAAATTCAAATGTTATAGTGTAAACATGACACCTCCATAAATTATAATTGATTAACCTTAGAGATTGGGGAGATGAAAAGAGGAACAACATACTTATTTTCCTATCGTATATAAAAGGTCACAATGCTTTCGATACTGATAAAGTTCAATACAAAGTAGCATTTGATTTTAACATTACTCGCTATATGTGTATAGTGTGTAACAATTGCATCTACTGCATCGCTGAAATCCGAAAAGAAAAAAAAACAAAACAAAAAAAACAGACATAATACTGACTATGTTGAGAAGAAAACACGGAGTCTTCTACAACCACAAAATTTTTCCCAGCTTGATGACGGGCGAAGCGAGATTTGAAACTACGCAAGGTTACCTCCGAGTGCAGAAAACTGCACTCTAAATCAACTCCGAATTGACTTTTTTCCGTGTCCCTGTAAATACTAATATAATAGTGAAAAGAATTTTTAACATTCCGACTGATTTCAACATTTCTTCGGTCATCAAGTTTCAATAAATGCAAAACTGTATACATTTTAGTTTCTGTCAACTTTCGGTCCGCTATTTCCATGTTATCGAAAAGTTGGTAAAAAACTCAGTGGTTTTAAAATATGAACTTAGTATTGGCCACCAAATTTCCAAAACGTCCCAAAATTGAAATGTCACCCTGTTTACATGTTGCCTGAATTTGTCTCCGTATTCAGCTCGTCAAAGCAATGAAACAGGGGTTTCAGGTTTAGGATATGAAAGTTCCAGTCGAAATAACCAAGCGCCATCCTAATAGAGAGATAGTCTTCGTCAGAAACAGTAGCACCGGATACCCCCTCCCTCCCCCGCCCGCTTGCAGTGTGCCTGCTGGTATAATGAACGGCTTTCACCCGACAAGGATGAAACGAGCTACGCGTCACACCAGTATCTGCCAAGGCCGCCAGGTTTTAGACTGACGTCAGCAGGTACTTCCCCTGTTTTCCTCGTGCCCGCACTGGCGTGAGCTTGCTTTTCTTGTCGGTTTCGTTTGTCGGTAGATACTATGGGGAGAAACGTGTTCAAATACATTGTACTGTAACCAACTTCAAAACATAAATTAAAGCTTTCTGAAAAGAAAATCTCCAAGTAACCCACTATCCTTAATTTAAAGAAAAGAAAGGAAAACTATAAGGAATATACCTGATGTGTTGTAATGATGGTTTGTAACACGAGATTCACAAATATAACTGGTTTGGTTAACTTTTTTGATAAATATAATAACGCATAGTTTGATAACGTTTCTTCTTGACTAAAGACTCCGTTACAATTAATTAAGCACAGAAAACAGCACACGCACAGAAAGTTGAATCCCAGCATTTTGAATGGCACACGATACAATCATAAATAGCACAGGATCGGCGCACAGAAAGTTGAGCTAAATCCTAAAAATTCTGTGCGTGTGCGCCGTGCTCAGCCAGTCAGAACAGGGATACCAGCGGGTTCAAAAGAAAATAAACACGAGTGAAAATGGAAACTAATTTGACTAACCTTTGTAAAAAAAATCGCACCGAAGTTAGTAAATTGATTTATTCGAAATTAAATTGTTTTCAAGGTTTATAACATTTATTGCGATTTTTTTAATAATAAGCTCACTCGATTTTGTATTATAAAATAAATAAGAAGTTATTTACGAAAAGCGATAACAATAAAGACATTCAGAACCAGTGATACCAACACACGCGTGTATTATTTACCAGTGTAGCTTGTTTTCGTTTTAACAAAATCCGCTGTTTCTGTGCGTGTGCTGTTTCAATTGTAGTTTGCAGTTCTGTGCTGTGCGCGTGTTCTGTGTCTGTGCGTGTGCTGTTTTCTGTGCTAAATTAATAGTCGCGGCGGCCGGCTGGTCAGACCACTAGCCTCTTCAAAAAGCCCGGCAGGTATTCTCAGGGCACTCCGACCCTTGCAATCCGTCGCTGCTGCATCTTTACAGTCTCACTTCAAGTAACCCCTTGTTCATCTCTCGTCGTCCAGGCTGGGGGTCAGTGATAGCTGCCACCCCATCCCACAATCAGTCATGTTTGAATCTGTGCGAGGAGAATCCTAGTAGTGGCGCGCTGTCCCTTGGGTCTAGTCCTAGACCTCTGAACTAGCTTCTAAGGTGTCTGCCCCATATTCACCCTTCTCTCTCTCTCTCTCTCTCTCTCTCTCTCTCTCTACTGGATAAATGTCCGAGACGAAGTGTGCGACTCTGTTGTTTACACAATTATGTTAGTGGGTGCTCAAGAACGTCACATATTGTCGCTATGGTTCTTATAGTTGTAGTTCAAATAGCATAAACAGAAGTAGTACTATCAATAGTAGAAGTAGTAATAAAATTGTATGACTTACCGTCTCGTAAACAGCGAAGTCGTTATAGACGGAACCAACGGTTATAATAAAGAGTAAAAGAGATGGAAGCAGCTACGGTGTGTATTAAAAGGAACCACCACATCATTCGGGTGGAGCGGTTTTCGGAAAACCGTGGAAACAGAAATCAGAATGGCCGAACCGGAATATAACCCTGAGCCTTCCAAAGGTGATTCAGGTGTTTCGCTCGGCTCGGTCCCTGATATGCTGTTCACGGTAAAACGAGCAGTTTTTAAGATCCGACAAATTGTTTCTTTCAATTACTTTCTATATTTCCATAACTTCTTGATATACAAATTGCCATGAGACATGCTGTGGTGTTTGTAGGTCGCGGGGAAACTGTATGTTTCTGCTCTGTAAAACGTCCCCACTACAGTACCATACATTGTGTGAAGGTAAATTAGACACAACCTGTATATCAACATATTGATACTTCGTGTTGTTTTTACATATATAACAGATTCCAGATCATTTTAACACTTCTGTCAGCGTGCAGCTTGACGATGATGCGAGCTAGTTCCAAACGTTCAAGGTGTTAGGACCAGCTTTCATTAACACTGTTCAAAATGCCGTCTAACGATATCGGCCGAGGCCGAGGCGTTATTTCCAACCGGTCAGTCTGACGTCACAGGAAGATAAGTCTGACAGCTCGGTTGTTCCGGAAGGGGAGTGGCAAGCCCCACAGGTATTACGGGCCTTGTTGTCTAACAATACATGTGAAACCGGCCTCACGGCTGTAGCTTGTGAAGAAATAACAAAACCTAACTGTTAATGTGTTCAGTGGAGGATCTAGGTGGCGAGGGGGGGGGGGAGACTGCCCCGGGCGACGGGTTAGCGCTGATGGTGCCGACATTTTTTGCTTGGGAATGAAATGTAAATGAGTGTACAAAAGACATAATATCTATACACCAATATTTAGACTTTTACTAGTTTTGCATTCTTGTATTTTTATTAATCTTGAACACAGTATAATTTTATGACTACAGTATTTATAATATAATGCACACTTAGACCACTGCTAATGGTAGCTAGTACGTACAGGTTTTACGAATTTCTACTAACATTTTATACTGTTTTTTACGCGAGCGCAAAACAACGTATGCGAGATACATTTATTACTGTTGGGTTGATTGGACTGATGAAAAAGGGGTTGGGAAAATAAGATAAAAAGGGGGGGGGGTGGACAGAATCACAATTCTGGCCCCGGGCATCGCAGAGTCTAGATCCGTCCTTGAACGTGTTGAACTTGACAAGAAAGTAATTTGTTTGTATATTTGATGTATTGTACAGAACATTGTTAGCACTTCGCGACTGACCAGTCGTATTGTGCAGATCTGAAGAGGAAAACTTCAGGTTTCAACTATACAGATTACCATTTCAGTCATTTAGTGTGTAATTAACATTGCTTGACACTAAATAATCGACAAAGTCCGAATTAATAAACAATTATAAAACGTCGTGACTTTTGACATTCGTGGTGACTTTAGACTTTTTAAAAAATATTTGTACTATAAAACTTGGCAGCCTCGAGTGGAAAAAAAATAAGAGAAATTCATAATAGTGGCCAACTTCATGAACATAGATACCTTTTTTACGCTCGGTTAATATATATAGAAATGAAAAAAAAGTTTGTAACATTGTCTAAACCCACATGACATGTCTCAGTCACTCCGCCTTACACGGTGGAGCCGCGGTTCGCTTAGTGGCTAGAGCACTCGCCCCCCACCAAGGCGATCCGAGCTCGATTCCCGGCGAGGTCGGTCCCCGGATTTTCGCATGTGGGAATCGTGCCGAACGATAACGCTGGCCACCGGGTTTTCTCGGGGATCTCCCGTTTCCCCTGACCCTTCATTCCGGCGTGCTCCATAATCATGTCATGTCACCCCTCGCCAACGCTTTTAAGACCTACTAGGCGTTGAGTGCTGACCAAAATCTCTTCACTTCATTTACGTTTAACAGCAGTAAATAATCAACTGGAACAGTGGCCGTAACTTGGTAGTCGGAAGGCGACCTCGCCTACAAAGGCCACCTAGTGAATGTGTTCACTCGTCCGCAGACTGAGCTTTCCCCGACACAACCCGTCCTTCAGTCAGTCAATGACACCGCACTATGTGAAGCCCGGGGCATGCCATTTGTGTACACACTCGGCTCGTAATCGCTGGAGCGATCTATCTTTCACAAGCACCCACCACGCTGCACCGTCAACACATATTATAACTGGAAACATACTGCACCGGTGGACAGGCGAGGGTAACATAATGAGAATTTTTAGTCAACTAAATATTAAATATACTTGATTTCGCATATTTACATCATGACGCATTTGGAAGTCAAATATTTAGTTTTCAGTACACAATGAAGGTTACTAAGTTGAAAATTTTTTACAGCATGCTAACATAATATTACTATATCACTGATTACCGTATTAAGAAATTGCCAGTTGGGACACGATCAAAGCTTAAGGAAACATGTACTCTACGTGTGCCATAACAAAAATAACAATACTGAATAGCAATAATTCTCTACATATATTTTATATAGACAAGTGCGGGGTACAATTCCACTGTCTTATGCACTTATATTTGTTCAAATGCTTGGTCTTATAGAACTAGTTTGTACAATTAGTTTACTTGTTACTGTTTTCATTTTGTACCTTTCATGGGTCCGTGGTTGGCGAGTAGCTAGAGAATTCGCCTCACGCCAAGGATATACAAGCTCATTCTCAGCAAGGTCGGTTCGCTGATATTCGCACGAGTGAATAGTACCAGACGATAACGCTGGTTGACGGGTTTTCTCTGGAACATCCTGTTTCCCCCGCCCCTTCATTCCGGCGTTGCTATACTCACATCATGTCACCCTTCACCAGAGCTAAAGACCTCGATGTTGAGTGCTGACCAAAAGCTCTTCACTTCACTTGTACCTTTCGTGTTTGTATTTATATATTTTGGTAACTTATTCCATTATCGTTGCAGCCTGTCATGTACTAATGCTTAGTTACATTTTTATTTTATTTTTTATTGATTCATATTCCTTGAATAATTTATTTTAATTTATTGTAATTTGTCTGTTTGTGTACTTGTACCCTGTAAAATGTTTTAACAACTCCAAACACTTGTGTAGTGTGGCACAGAAGATTTTACAATAGATAAAATAAAAACTGCATTCTGTGTATGGGTGATACGTTCAAGTATTTTGCCAGATTTTTTACTGTGTGTCGCGACAGAGATGAAAGAACGGCAGACTATAAACGTGTAGTTGTACTAACGTTGGTGGAAAACAGCATTTGGATTCATCTGTACTTCAGTTCCGTTGCTTACGTATTGACACGTGGTTCCAAAATGGGCGGTCATCCCGAGAGAAACACAGGCCATAGTCACACTGTATGTAGCATGAAATATTGTAACAGTAATGTATTTCACAAGTGCGAGACTGTAGTGTTGTACACCCTACACTACTGTTTTCTTTTGTTTCGCCAAGAGTTTTATTTAATGACCATAAGTGTGGATGATAACACTACACAATATACCATATTTAATGTCAATAGAAAATTACCCTTGGAAGATTTCATATCACACGATTATTGATACACAGCGATCTTTTATGCAAAGATTTCGTCATTTTCTGAATACACAGATAATACAGCTAAACTTTACGTCCAGCTCTATGGGTGGCACCCTATGTCTCCTACAATGCATAAAATCTTGTTGCATGGTGCGGCCGTAATTCAGAACGCTCTTTAGTCAATTAGCAAACTCTCCGAGGAAGCAGCCGAAGCAAGAAACAAACGTTTCCGTGTGTATCGACAGAAAATTTCCAGAAAGGCTTCACGAGAATTGTGTAACAGAGATGTACTGAAACAGGCTGTTGCTTGGTTCTGATCTGTTTCTGAGCAGCATTAGACGTAGACCTACGAAAAGAAGCATGCGATTTTCCACCGAAGTATTGCAACTTCTGGTTCCAGAAACAATTCTTGCAACGCTCACACAATCATTAATGGATGGCGCCAAAGTTATGTGCAAAGGGGAAGAAGAAGAAGAAGATGACGACGACGACGACGACGATGACGACGACGATGATGACGACGATGATGACGACGATGATGATGATAAAGGAGCTGACTATACTGAAAAAATCGACCTTGATTATGATTAGGGCATACACATACAATATGTTTATAAAATTTGTTTAGAAACAACAACCTACTGGTTACAAAATGACTTTCTTTGCAGTTGTCGCGGAGAAAGCACTTTATTGATGTTTGGTATGCTGGCGTTACATATATATTATTTACTTTACAAATAGGCCTAGGATATTAAAAAAAATTTTTTTTCTTTCTTTCTGTGTTTCAGTACACTTGAGCAACAAATAATTTATATTTAATGATCGAAGTTGTTCGGTGTTTCTCTATGATGTTTCTGTAATTATTGCAATAACCGATACATGTGTCACACTTTTATCATAATATTATGGAGACCACTTAGGTTATACACTATTTTATTTCTATATTTTCACGCTGCCAAATATATTAAAATACACTATTAATGTTTGTTATCCTGATATTACATTTATTACTTGCTTTTTTTAATGCACCTTGTATATTACTATTCGTTTGCTCGGTCTGAATTTATTTTGCAACACACTTGCGCAGAAAAGTTATATGTGTTTCAGGCATGAGAATACTGCATAGGTGTTTCACCTTGACGTTTTTGTTATTATCCACATATCTTCTTTGCAACACGTCATATTAATTGTTTTTAATGTTCAATAATTTTTAAATAAATTCTAAACCTCTAAAACACTTTTGACAATCTTTTTCGGGCACGATACCCCACTTTGCGTCGTTCGAGCTACGTGACGCTTACGGGACTCGTTACAGAGAACGGCCGTTTAGGTCAGTGTAATTATGGCAAGTTATTTAGCAGTGCTGCAATTAGCGTCCCAAGTCAGGGCAGTAGACCGCTGACGACTACTAAATAATCTTGGAGATAATTTATTCACGTATCGCTGAGACTAACGGGCGTGTAGTCACCAAGTGCCGGATTAATGACGGGCCAATAAAACTGTATAATATCGGTCGTGTCCGGAGAGGACAGTACGGACTTTCTATCCGTTTGAAATTGAACTTGCCGACTTTTATTTATTTATGCATTCATTACACCCTGGTAGAATGTCGCTCAGTTAGCCATTGTTCGATTATAATTTTTTTTCTTTCACATTCGTTTAGATTATCCTAGTATTAGGATAAAATTAACAGGACTGCTATATTTGCCATTTTATTTTCCCTACTCAGCGGTGCTTTGTTAAAAATTATCGAAACTAGCTCAGAACAACACTTCCTCACTTTCGATGCCGTATATTGTGTATATATAGTTTTGGCTACATTACGTGTCGCGTTAACATTTTCTAGAACTAGAACAAAGAAAAAAAGCCTTTGCCACAAATAGTTTCTTGTCACAAGTGATCAAGCTAATATCACATTAAATGCCACGTTTACCACAGATTTAATAACAATCCAGAACAGTTTTCTATGTAGTTTCAGGATGATATACGGTTGTACAAAGAGAGCGATTGCATGCGCTAACGAAACTTACAATGCGGAAATATGTCTGGCCTACTATACAATGACTTGAATCAATTGGTTCATTTTCATACAGGATAGTAATCTTACTAATCGATTTTACAAAACCATGCTGTCAAGGTAGTACATATTTTCAATTTATTTTTCATTGTTTCCAAAAAAAATCTTACAATTATTTTTATTACCAACACCAGGCTCTGAGAAGTACAAAAACATTTTCTTCGCTAAACGTATGCCAACCTACTTTATTTCAGGCATTTTATATCACAGCTTAGCAAACAGTTCCTATTTTTCAACGAAAGGTAAGAATATATTAATACAAATTTTCCACCCGTCCGTGTATTTTTTGTATTAAATATGTTGTTTTGTTTCACCATTTTCATGTCCGACAATGACAGTGCAAATAAAATTAATTTTTAACAGTACCTTGTTAATAGTGTGACAATCTTATAATTTCTTTAGAAGTTATTGCGGGTTTTTCAGCTGTTACTTTATAGACATTGAATGTGTATTCTTCAACTGTTGCTTTACTTTTCCCTTTTTTTTTTTTTTGTGTCGTTATTTTGAAAACTTTTCACCACGATTTTCAAACTCAAATTAAATTTTTTTAATCAAAGTCATAGCAAGTACAACACGATATTTTGTAGTCCCGGGCGTATCGTAATTTCTTTAGAACTGATACTACATTACCGAAGATATCTGGAAACCAAAACTTTAAATATTAGAAGCACGAACTGACACGGGGACGTTTAATACGTGTCCCATCTCTAAACATTCTAATTATCCCAAGCATTGAATGATGTTTCATGTTTCGACACACTGATATCACACGTCTTAGTAGCTAGAGAGCATCTGAACATTCGGTGAAATTTCTAGACTAACGAACAAGCAGCACATTTGCGCGCAGATCCTCTGTAACGCATTTTTTTGTTAAGAAATATACGTCAATTCTTTTGCCAAACAACTGCTAATTTTTCCTCGTTTATACTTTATGGAACAAGTTACGTACTCTTCTACAGTTGGTAACAACACATTTATGTATTTAAGTAGCAATGAGAATACAAAACCCTCTCAACTTTTTCTACGTGAGAAACATTTCTGCGTAATTTTAGCAAAGTGTAGTAAGGTAAAAGCACCTAATATTAGACCCTCTCCTAATATGAGACTTTAGGCGATCTTATCAGGTAGCTGTTGAACTCTAGTGACGAATTCGCCAACTCGATGTCGGGAACCCTTCCAGATATGTGTACCGTCGCCATTAGCTAGCGGCTGTTCAGTCACACGTGAGCATGTATTTTGTGTTCTACCACTCGCGAGTTTTGTGCCAAGCCAACAGTAACGACTTACTACGAATTCAAGGTGAGTAGTAATTAATTCTTAATACAAACACGCCGATTTCCATATAAGTGGGCTATTCAAGCCGTATTATTGTTATTGCATCACTGCGTATTTTATTTATCCACAGCACTTCCTAGCATTTCAGCAGCACAACGAAGTCAAAGAGGTGGCAAAGCGTCTGTGATTACATCATCACCTTACAAAACCAACTTTCTGAAGAGTGTGGAAGTAGTTAGGGCAACGAAGAAGAAAAAAGAAGCTTCAGCAAAGTGCAATCGACACATTGTTGGGAAAAAAAACCTTTGCCTAATGCACCAAAATCACGAAGTTGCAAAAGAATATTAGTGGACAGCTCAAGCAGCGACGAATCGGAAGATGAATTTAACATAGCATCAGATAGCTCTGTCGAAGACGACAAGAATGATAAGTGTCTCTTCTGTGTGGATGTATATTTTCAGATAACAAGCATGGCGAACAGTGGATACATTGCACAGGCTACTAATGTGCGGTGTGTGTCAAGTACATGTCTAATAAAAATAACCTCTCATCCCTCATCCAACTCCTACATTACCCTTCGAAAAATTTGAAGTGGACTTTCTAGGTTTTGCTGGCAAAAACTACTTGGTTGTGTATTATTTTTTTTTAAATGTCGAACAAGTAGATCCAGTAGTGTAATCTACGCTCTCCAATACATATTTTGCACTCATGGAATATCGAAGGTCATAATTACTGACAATTTGCAATTCCATTATTATGAATGTCAACAATTCGCAGCAGAGCACCAATTTGATGTCCTCACATCAAGTCCTCATGATTACCAGTCAAATGGCATGGCTGAAAAAGTGTACGAATGGCAAAAAAAATATATATATATTCTAAGAAAAAGGAGAGAAGCAGGGAAATAGCACTGCCTGGCTTAAATGGAGTACGAAAACATCCTACTTACAGTGAGTGTGCCCCATCACAAATTTTGATGAGTCGCCTAGTTAGAACTAGAATACCAGTGTGCCAACCTCAAGCCCAATGATCTTACCTGATATCAAAGTAAAACAAGAGTCTTAACATCTGAAGGTAAAGGAGAATTTTGACAAAAGTGCACCAAGAAAGACACCGCCAATATTTCAGATGGTCCGAACAGTAGTTGTTCAAAAAGTTAAAATATGGGGAAAGCTACAATTCTGGACAAGCATAAAGCTCCTCGGTCGCAGAATAATCAGGTAATATACTGCGCAAGAACACCAAATATCTAAGACCATCATTCCAGAAGCCACATCAAGTAGATGCAAGTGTGAAAGACAAGATGTGACGAAATCTCTCGTACGCGAATACTCAATAGTAGTAATACTAGTGTACCTTACTTACTGTGTATATAGTGTACTGTGCTGAAGAAATATATTTATTAAAGTGATTAAGTTTCAAGGTAGTGTAGGTGTATAGGTAGTGACACCTGAATATCCACATCAACAGAACACAGACAATTCAAACACAATTATGATTTCAAAAACGATGTAACTTACTATTAGAAAAAGGTTTGATAGCATGAGAGGAAACTGACTGAAATTTAAAATTAAAATATAGCATTCAAAATCACACAGTTCTGAAATCATGTTCTGAAGTTAAAATTATTAATTACCAATCAAAAAGTAGCACTCCAAATGATTAAAAATTATCCTCAGGGTTTAAATATCACTTCAACTTAAATGTCTCAAATAATTACTCGGCTGCTCAAATATAAAGACTAATTCTCCCAGGACTTCTGGGTACAGGTATAGTTATCCTTTAAAAAACGTCCAAATCAAGAAATAAACAGTTTAAGTTCTGGAAAAGTTCAACTTAATCATCCTTATAACACTTATAATCCTTTGAAAGTAGTTTGAAACCAAATTATTTGCAGTAATATAGGAAATTTTGGGTGACAAAGAAATGTTCTAATTTTCACTTAGCTAGCCAAAATGGCTTATAATGGCGTCCTCTTCTTTCTTGATGTTCACTATTAAATTACTATTGTAATTCCTATC
Source organism: Medauroidea extradentata (assembly GCA_003012365.1). NCBI lineage: Eukaryota > Metazoa > Arthropoda > Insecta > Phasmatodea > Phasmatidae > Medauroidea > Medauroidea extradentata. Next base: position 4,600 of record PNEQ01087785.1, on the reverse strand, counting down.
GCTCGACCCTCTTCTTTCACGGTCGGCGAGCCTACAATAATTACTAGCTTTTGGTGGCACTATCTCAAATCCTATACTTAGGATGGGCCCAAATTTAAACTATTCTTTTAGGGCATAAAATTAATCCGTCACCATTAGTTTGAAGAAGCCACCAAAAAGTCCCTGTAGCATACATAAAATTAAGGACTACAAATTCATAGTCTCCAATCCTTAATTAAAATAGTGAAAACGTGTCATGTATCGCAGGTAAACAAAAATATAGTGAAATTATTTCTCAAATATTAATAAAATAACAATCAGCAATTAAAAATTATTACATTTACTGTAATTACAACTCTGGATAAAACCATTTAATATTAATTAGTGACTCGTTCTCGGCCTAAAATCGCCATGTTGTCATATTAAATCAATTACGTCGCGGCTTTTAAAAATACGGTAAAATATTACAAATACTCTTAAAACACGTAATATAGCATAAAAATACGTTTTTAGTCGTTAAAATACATTTCTGTGACTTTTAAAATAAGTTAAATTTACCGTTAATCCCTTTAATATTCATGCTGCATATGTCACAAAGAATTGTCCAAGTATATGCTGGAGAAACATATCCGCCAGTATCGGCGAACGTTTTCAAAACACCGAAACGACCAACGGAACAACAGCAATTAGAAAACACTGTGAAGGTGTGCAATTTTTCTGACTTTAAATGTTTCATATACTAAATTGTTCGTAATATTTTTGTAGAGTGTGTAGTTTATGATTTATAAGTGCGTCAATGTTTGTAGAGGTTACGTTCATGGTAATGTTTTGAATATGATGTCAAACTGAGTTTTGTAGATTTTGTGTTTAAGTTTTTAATTATGTTAATGTGACTAATATCTTGTAGAACATGTTGTTTACTGTGACTGGCTAATATTTTGTAGCCAATACTGTTTATTACGCCAATCCGGGAAATGTAGGGATTCCCTGAGTTGTGAACTTCTAAATCTGAATATGTAGATGTACTTTACCGGTAAACAGTGTTCACGAAATTACTACAGTAAAAGTGTAAGTGTAAAGTAAATAATAAATATAGTTCGTCAGTGGAAAGGAAGATGATGTGATTATCAAGTTAAGACATTTTAGATTTAGGAGGTTAGGGCACGTGAGTAAACAAGGAGAATGTACAAGAGAACTTAGAACGTTGTACTGGTAGCAAAACTGTATTGATGAAAAATAAGCAGAAATTAATAGTAGAAACATACGAAACACAACTAAAAACACAGTAAATTATTTATTAAGTAGACATCTTAGCGTATCCTACATTATATTACATCCTCGTACCTTGTTTGCATGGAATTTACAAGCCGTTGGCAGACAGTGAGTGCGATTTTGTCCCATTAATTATGGCCGTCCGTTTCAATATTTCTTTCAATTTCGCATTTTATGAACATTCTTCTTCAAAATAGTCAATAAATGCTAAGTTTGCCTACTTTGGAAAGATTTTCTGTTGTTTATAGTATACATGTTTAACTATGTCAAGTGCGTGGTTAGCTCCCTGGTCGTTGTTCTGCTGAAATTAGTACATTACTCGTGATGCCATCTTTCAGGCACTATATTCCTCATTTGTTTATAGATGCTACAGACCTTAGCGTGCATGACTCCGTATATAAATACAAAATTGCCAATCATTTGGACGACGTAGCAAGAATCCGCAATCTTGTTACAATGGTGAGAGTGCTGGCCACGTCATTGACAGCATTATTCCTGTGCACATTATGGATGCCATCGGGCCCGAATACATCGTTTCATCGATTGACACTGCCTTGTCCAAAAACCTTGCGTCTCATTTAGACTATCTGTCAAATTTCAGTCTACAATTTGTACCACCTAAAAATATTTCAATTAAGATAGCAACATCGGTACCATCTGGGGTATACTTGAAAATAATATTAATTTGTATTTATTTACTACAGTTAATTGTCTGATAGTAAACTAAATTAAGAAACGTAACCAGTAAAACGTGATCTTCAATCAGCAGGAATCATGATAATAAGGCTGCAAACCTTGTAAATATCAATTTGGATAATCATTCCTGTATTTAATTTGTCCTATTTTTTTTATTTTCTTTTTCTTTCTTAAGTTGAGAATAATATTTTTCTCCTTTTCGTGTACAAAACCAAAGATAAAACAAGCTTCATACGCAAAGCACCTCCATTCGTACAGCAAGTGTCTAGCTTAAAATACTAAAATGTGTGTTTTCGAATCATTAATCAGTAAAAAACCAGGTTCGTTCTACTAACATATATATATATATATATATATATATATATATATATATATATATATATATATATATATATATATATTCATCTCCACTGTATCCTGCCATATACATTACTCGACGGATAATCAAATTGCATTATCTTATTGTTGCTCCATCGCAACTTCATTCAGCTTAGGTACACTCAATATTGAATTTAAAATTGTTTGCTAAACAATGAAACGTTTCCTCCGTGAAACTATAGCCCTTTAGAGCCACATTCACTATCACTTCCTGCAACACGTGGCTAGGTGTTTTCCTCTTCCCTCGTACTGACGGAAACTGCGCATAGACCTATAACAATACATACTAAGCGAGTGATACGCCTTTATTAGCCATACGTACATAGGCTTACATACAAGACGTCGACGATGTCAACAACTGCAGCATTCGACGTGTAATATGAAACAGGTGTACGCACCGCAAAGGTGCGTCACTTGTGAGTGTTAACCGCTTTGTACAAAAGCAATTACGGAAGTATTTATTTTGTTCAATATCATTACGGTTTACATAATGACACAGAATATGCATAGAAACTACAGCATAAATTGAATGTATTTATGTGTACATGGTTTAGAATTTTATTTCTTCCCAGACTCTTGCTCACAAGGCATGTCGAGAGCACCCACACAACGTTATAAAACTACAGATATCTCAAGGGTTTGGAAAAAATGCTGTCAAAATGTAGGATGCATTAACTTCCTGGCATTGTAATGATATCAAATCTCGTGTTAATATGTACTCACGTTATTAATTTTTTACTGATACATAGTTGGCAATTTTCGAATTATTATAAAATATTTCGGTATATATTTTACAGTGTATTTGGTTTAAGCAAAGCTATGTGTATTTATGGATTAACATAAATTCAATATTAGTAACAGTATAATAAACCACTTTATTTCTGAGCATTCTATTGTCACGTAGGCCCATGAATAACATGTTGTGTTACATCTTCTTGCATGCGCATGTGTGATGCTATGAGGAATATGACGTGTATGTAAAAATAGGCTTATTTGTGTAACTCATACAGGCATTAGCAGGGAGGTAACGTATACCTCAAACACATCCAGGCTGGCAAACAAACTCTGTGAGGTTTCTATTTACAGTCTGATAAACTGCTGTTAATGTTCTGCTAACTTCTGTATTATTCGATTAGTCAAACAGCGAGAATATTAATTTAAAAAAAGAAAAAAGGGGAGGGGGGAATACTGAGGGGTAGGCCCGATTCTAGAACCCTGACTATCTGACATGTTACATTGGCGACTATAATGGCTGAATTCACAAACGCGTCCTAAAATTTAAGTATAACTTAATGTGAGGTAAGGCCTGTCTAGCATGGTATAGCGTTTCACCAACACTTAAACGCAGCTTAAATATTTTAAGCCTTGCCTAAAGTTAGGCGCCCGAAATAGGAGGCTTTAATTCTTAAACGCAGCATAAAAACATAATAAGAAAATGGATGCCGTGCAAGAACTCTGGAAGCATATGAGAGGAGGTTAAAACGTTTTTGAGATTGCAAATATTGCTGACTGCGTGGAACATCTGCTACGGCCACGAAGATTTCAGCTGTTGCCTGATTTCTTTGAAGAATTTTATGAAACTGACTCTTCGTTAGATTTAGCATGAAAAATAATATTGCTCGTACGTGTAAATTAAAAACCAAATATCCTATACCACACTCCTATTTCTAGTAATTCAAAAATATCCACGTGATAATAGCTTCGTTTCATTCAAACAGGTATAGCTACACCGTTGCACTGGTGTAGATACACCAGAAAAAATGTGTTTCATTGAACAGGATATGAGTCGTGTTGTGATTACACTGAGTTTCATTCAGCTGGTGTAACTACGCCAGTGTAATTTTTCCTGAAAAAATTACTCCTGGTCTGTAGGAGGTGTAGCTGGTGTAGTGAAGTAAACGAGTGCACTAAGTTAAAATTAGTTACGTTTCGTTTAAGGAGACTTAGTTAATAAAGTGGTGTGTGAGATTAACATTTTCACAATTCTTGTAGAAGATAGTGGAATAGCAATAGTGAACGGCAAAAAGTAATGCATGTTTGTCTAAACGTTAGGTGCGAATTTTTATATGGGTAGTGGTTAAGGGCGTTCAAGTGGGGAAAAATTCATAATTTTATATTTGTATAAAATAGTGTTAGTTTTGTAGACATTACTTAAGAGTACATTAACATATAACGGAAAAAAATTAGCTCATCTAGTTTTCCCGTAATGTCACTTCAAAGTCAAAATTTGCATATTTTTACTTCATACAAAACTTGAAAACCAGTAAATATAATG